>JAULBM010341540.1:0-12560 GCA_032357055.1 Geukensia granosissima
TGTCACCTCTTGCGAGGATCGATCTACAGTTTGTACACCTACAGCAAGGCGCTTAGCATGAAAGCCAGCGGTCCTAACCACTACACCACATCCATGACGTAGAGTATTCCAAAACGCTTGGAAGCCTGGGCCAAGATGATTTCAATGTAACAGGCAGCATTAGAATTAAAGAAATGAAATGAAAAAAACGTAGAACTTTGAACAACAAACAAGCTCAGAAGTCCCCCAGTATAATAAGGTCTGGATTTGACATCACTCCGAACACGTTGGTGTCACGTCAGTTAGGTGTTCCTAAAATCATCTTAAAGGATTTCATGAATGAGACATATGTACAGTCATCAAATCAGTAGCTCTACTACAGAAGTCTGATAAATTCATGCAAATTCGACCATGCTCTGTACAAATGTCTGATATTTTAAATCATGATAATGAAGAACAACATTGCACAGTGTTCAAATGTAAAATAAAAAACCGTAAAACATGTGCAATTCTTATATCCGACACTAGTTTTACAAGTAACCTTACGTCTTAGAGTTATATAACACTTAGTCTGGAAGATTTTAACTGTAGATGCATCCTCGAATTTGATGAATGGGGTAGATCGCAATCTTTGTGAGTTAGTTTATGTCGGACAAACCGAAGGGCGATTAAACAAAAGAATGTGTGACCTTCGGTACATGGTAAACGTTAAAGATAGTGATCGTTATGAATCAACCCGATCATTTATTCCTCTCTCACAAAGGGCCTTATAATGTGAAAAATTTCCACCCATCAAATCAACCAAAGCTAAGCGAAGCCCTCAGAAAAGATAGAGCAGAATTCTGGATTCATGAATTGGGTACTGCATTTCCTTATGGATGCAACGATCAAATGAATAGTGTAGATAACTTATCAAGTCCGAGCTGTAGTCCTATAAAACAGAATGGAGTTGTTTAATATTTCCCAACGACGTCCACGTAGCTACTGTCATCGTTTCTTAAATCGATATTTTCTACACTGTCTTCAAAAATCACTTGGACTCCATCACATTCGACTATATTCTTTACGACTGACTTTTTGAAAAATGCTCCAATAACTTTGTAACCGATCCAAAGTGAAATATTTATTAATATACGATATTATTATGGGTCTTGCACGGCATAAATTATTCAGATGAGTTTGTACATCTAAAGAGGATGATACCCAACGTCATTTCTTTAATGTAGATTTTGCAAACAGGGATGTGAATGCCATTAACATAAGCAATATACTCCAACATAAAAACGTTCATCAAAAATACCACCTTATTACTACACTGAGCCTGTTGTATCCAGAATTTTCAACTACAAGAAGGTTTTGCAGCACTTCAGTATTTATGATCTGAAATTCAAACATCCCGACTGCTCATGCTTATCGTCCCCCTTCAACTATAGTCACGCTGGGCACATCATCATGATCATTACCAGTTACCTCAGTTTTGTTACAAATGATAGCTAAGATAGTTGCTAACTTCAGGTCTTAAATACCGAGTGCCAATCCCAATAAATTGGAAACAAAGTTTCAAGCTGTTGATGGACTCAGGGAAGGAATATGCTAGACAATGGGTGAAGCGTGGTTGACACCCTTTCTGAATGGGTCAAGACTGTCAGATCTTTAATTTAGATTCGGATTAACAAATTGCTGGGATCTATGAGCACTAAAGCTTCTTCAGTTTCAAGGCCCCCTACTGTCTCGATGAATTTGTCCGCCATCCAGGAAAAAATTTTGTTGCTCCAGCAGATAAGGCCTTAAATAACATTGTATTTGTTTGTAAAAACAATTCGTTGAATACTTGATAAAAGATTTCTGCATCTAAGACACATCTGGTAACCCGACATATATGCTTACTACTACACTTTCTTAAGAAGAGGTCATGGTTAACCACAGGTCAGTTCTGTCTTCATTTGGTATCGACACCAACGAATATGAGACAGATGAGGCTTCTTTTTTCTGGATACCAAAACTACAGAAGTGTCCATATAAAGAAATATCTATAGCGGGTTCATTCAGGTGCTACAACCACCAAGCTTCTTTCAAAATTAATTACAACTATACTCTCGACAGCCAAGGAAGGTCTTTAAAAGCACTGTGATAAAGCGTTCGCCACAAGCAGTGTCAATCAAATGAAAATATTTTAAAAAATTCGAAAGATCTGCTTTGATACCTCAAACATGATTCTTTAAAATTTTTAACAATTATTTAAACGTTTGGCTTTGCTATCCTTTATACCAATATTCCACATTCACAACTTAAGACCGCCTTAAGAAAATGATATATCAGTGTTTTGTTAAACCAAATGGAAATCCAAGATATAAATATTTTGTTTTAGGTAAAAAGATGTCTTACTTTGTTAGATTACACATCGTTTGTTCTAATAAATACAGTGAATGTGATATTGTCAAAATACTTGACTTTCTAAGTGACAATATTTTTTGTAGAATTTGGAGGGCGAGTTTTTTAACAGACCTTTGGCATTCCAATGGGCACGAATTCTGCGCCCCCTACTAACAGATTTGTTTTTATACTCATATGAAGCAGAATTTATTAACGGACTCCTGCGATACAGCAAAAAGAAATTTGTCAGATCGTTTAATTTTACTTTTGGCTATATTGATGATATTTTGTCATTGAATAATCCTACGTTCCGTGAAAATCTCGACCAAATATATCCCAGCGAACTAGAAATTAAAGAGATCACAGACTCAACAAAACCAGTTTCTTACCTAGATTTGTTCCTCGAAGTTGACCAAGAGGTAAAACATGACAAATGAGATGACTTCAAATTTCCTATTGCAAACTTCACATATCTCTGTGAAAATATCCCTGCTTCCCCTGCCTACGGAGTTTATGTATTGCAGTTGATACTCTCGTGCCTGTTCCAAGTATGTAGATTTTCTAAAGAGAGCAAATCTGTTGTCGCATAAATGGCTATAACAAAGATTATTCCAATCAAGATTAAAGTCTTCCCTTCTAAAATTTTATGGTCGCTAACACAAATTGGTTGTTCCAAATGGTACAGTGTACCTCAACTTTTAATGGCCCTGTTACCGGTAGTACAAAATTAAGTTATTCTCCGATTAACTTTAACCCGGATTAGAACTCAAAGATTCTACGACAGATGTTGCGCGCAAGACATATGATGCTTACCCTTCATGAGCACCTGATCACACTCCTGTTTTATAAAGGAGTTCGTGGATTTCAATCCTTTGTTCCGTTAATTTTCGTTTTATCTTTTAGTTTGTTTCAAATATGTCTTGTATCTTTGGACAATGTACTTCTGATCTCTCACATGGGTATTATACACTAGACTTTGCAGTAATTTTTGTGTCAGTATATCAGAACTGAATATAAAAATAACAAACCTTGAGCAAATGAACATCATTTTAACAAGAACAACAGAACTCACTGACCGGTGACAGCTTCCGCAATTTTGTGAAGCAAAACATAAACATCATTTCCATTTAATCGCTTTTATTGTTATTTTCCTTTAACATTTAATTCAACGCTTTGATATTCTATAAGCCATTCATGTTTTTTTTTACTTTTATCTGTACAATAATAGTACAGCAGAAGTTATAAATAGAAACACATTTGCAGATTAAATATATATTAAGACGTCAACACATTAACTGTTTGCAACATAATTTATTAATCAAGTGATACAGTGTTTAATGCTTCGAAAAAATAAAATAAAAACGTGGAAAATTACTGTGACGTAAAAATGTCGTGATATTAAACATAAACATGTAAATTGCAGCAGTTACATTGTGATAATTTGTTCCCATAACATTTTTTGATTTTGACCGGAGTTCAATCAACGCAAATGACAAAGATAAGCAGTAGTACCATTATGCTGTCAAATAGAATTGATTGTGACGTGAAAATGGAAGTAAATTAAAACCTTTCGTGTATATTTTATACAAACCATCTAAAACCACTGACGAAGCGTTTTATCGTTACTAGTTAAAAGAATAGTTAAAAAAGGGAACTATAGTATTCAACTTATTGGTTAACCGATGTTCGCTAAATATGGTAAAATTATGAAAACTATATGAATATTTTTCAAGGACTTACCTCTATTCAGTCACATTAAATTCGATAACCTAAGAAAAAACCGAGATGCACTCATTACCAAAGGGAATTTAACGTACATAGAGCGTGGCATAGTCTTACAACGGGCGTCTTTGACGTTTCCCACTGGACGGGTTGTGTGCAGACCTTCTATCTTATAACTTAACCACTAAACGAACGAACGAACGTACGAAAAACGAAAAACGATATACGAACGGAAGATGAACGAACGAACGAACGAACGAAAAACGCACAAAAGAACGATCTTATCGTGCGTGGGAAAACGAACGAAGAAACGCACGCTATAACCGTGTGTGGGAAAACGAACGAACGAACGCTATTTCTGTGCGTGGGAAAACAAACAAACGAACATCATTTCGTTCGTTCTTTGGTTGTGAAAATAATGAAATCATCTTAAATGTATCATGTGTTGCTCGTTTGTGAAGACGGAATAAAAAATTTAGAAAAAAGAACATTTTACATATGGTTTCCGCCATTCTGTGTTTATATTATTATTAAAATTGTCCATTAAAGTGGGATTTGTATGACTCAGTAGAAAGGGTACAGACCTTCGTTCATATAACTTAACCATTAAACGAACGAATGAACGAACGAACGAATCACGAAATACGAACGAACGAACGATCGTATCGTTCGTTTGCAAACAAACGATCCTACATGTATAGTGCGTGGGAAAACGAACGCACGAACGCACGCTCTAATCGTGCGTGGGAAAACGAACGAACGAACCTCTTATTGTGCGTGGGAAAACAAACGAACGTTCTTTGGTTTTGAAAATAAATGAAAAAGAAGGTTTAGTGTTCTGCTGGTTTTTGCAGACGGGATAATACAGATTTTTTTTTTCTAACCACCATATTTAATGCACATCAAATGATACAATTATATAAGTGGTTTAGTATAATTGTCACTAAGAATAAGAAGAAAAATTAAAAAAAAACCAAAGACTTCAACTTAATTCAGATTTTTATATACTAGTCAAAAAAAGAAATAATAATGCAGATTATATGTATAAAAAAACATTTTACATAGAGTTTACGCCTTTCTGTATTTATTATATCATTATCATTATTTGTCCATTTTATTGGGATTTTGTATGACTTAGAACAAAAGATATTTGTGTGTTATAAAATTTGTAAAATTTTTATTGATGAATGTAATATTTACATCAAAACAGTTATATTTTTTTCAAGTTCATGAAAATTAAAAACTGAATGAAAAAAGCATAAATTCTTCAGCCAAATAAATTTTTAACCATAAATTTGAAAATTTGGTAAAATTGTATTCTCATAAAGCAAAAATAAATCTGACTGTACATTGCGTATTTATCTCTTAGGAATAAATGCATGCATTTTGAATGAAAAATTAGCATAAATTGTTTAGTCGCATAAATTTATACAAGAAATTTGTAAAATTTTGAAAAATAGTCCTTTTCGAAAACATATTTCCGCAAGTCCCAGTTTGGTAAAAAAATTAGATTTTGTAATAGTTGTCCCTTTTTCTGGGAAGTGCATCACATCGACGTTAGAATGAACAAGGAGAAAAACCCGACTTTCCCTGTACTTAATCTTAAAGCATTTGTATTCTACGACTGCCGGAAGTAGTTGAGGTGTTTATGCTTCACAGTTAAGTTTATAAAAACTAAAAATGAAAGCTCCAACTATTTGTCCTCGACAGAAATAGATTTTAACGGTGATTTCTATGGAAACTTTATACCACACTACCCGGAAGCCGGACACCAAATATTGTATTTTAGAAGGAACCACGACCTTCCGGAAATGGGTTTTCGAAAAAAGTTATTGTGTAGTTGCGAAGCAAAAATAATCTGATCGTGCATTGCGTATTTATCAGTTAGGGCCAGGAGTATAAATTTTAATTGAAACAATCTTACATTGTTTAGTCACATGAATTTATACCACAAATTTGGAAAATTTTGAAAAATTGTGTTGTCGCGAAGCAAAAATAATCTGATATTGGAGTGAGTATATATCTGTTAGAGCTAGGAGTATGAATTTTAAATGAAAAGTAGCATAAATTCTTTAGTTACATTAATTTATACTACAAATTTGTAAAATTTTGAAAAACTGTCTTTTTGTGAACAAAAAATAATCTGATTGTACATTGCATATTCTTCTCTCAGGGTTAGAACTATAAATAATATTGAAAAATAGCATAAATTATTTAGTCGCATGAATTTATACCAAGCATTTCTTAAATTTGAAGAAATTTATTTTTGCAAAAACAAAATTATATGGATTATACATTGCACATTGTTAGAAGTATAACTTCTGAATGAAAAATTGCATAAACACTTTACTTGCATCAAATATTACCAAAAAATCTTTGAAAAATTGAACAAATTTGTGGTACATGTATTGATGTATGTATAGTAAAATTTGAACATAAGATATGCGCAACATAGCAAATCTTGTAGCTTAATTTATATAATTTATTTGATCATTTCTAATTAGTGAGTTCAACAATATTTAGGTTTTTCTACTTTTAAAACTTTAACAATTCTGTGCTATGAACATGATGAATTAGTGCGAAAAATAAGATTTGACAAACATGCATGTGCAGGTTCAATTTATTTTACTTCAACACGATAATTTAAGATCTTCTTTTAAACACTTGATACTTAAAACTATTGAAATATATGTCTATACAATTTAAACGTTCATTCATTCGTTCGTTCATTCGTTTTACCATGCACAATAAGAGCGTTCGTTCATTCGTTTTCCCACGCATGATAAAAGCGTTCATTCGTTCGTTTACACGAAAATAAACGAACAAACGATCCTATCGTGCGTGGGAAAACGAATGAACGAAAGAATCGTTCGTTTGTAAACAAACAAACGAACGCTCTAGGGGTATGTGGGAAAACGAACCAATGAACGATAAACGCTACACAAACGAACGATAAACGAAAAACGAACAATTTGTTAAGTTATACGAACAAAGGTCTGTAATCAACAATTTCATAACACGAACTATATGTACAACAAATCTGGTCCTCCTAGGTTTTATAGTTGCAAAGATATAAAAGTTTCTAACAAACTAACACCACTGACACCGCCGGAAAGTAACACATATGTCTCGCTTTCGCGACGTCATGACAGGCGTGACAATAAATGGATTGATATGAGCTTTGTCCAAACCTGAAAATAGCAATAAATTAACAAGAATAGGTCAACAATTACTTCGTCTTTTGTATTTAAATGATTTTTAAAACAGTTTTTCAAAATAATTCTTCCTAAGTTAATGCTTGTGACCAAGAGCACAAATTTTATCCCATTCCAGGATGGCTACCTGCACAAAGTAAGTGATTCAATGAGTGGGTGTTATATCAAATTTGACTTAAAAATATTTCACAAACAAGAATAGTGTCCCAATAATAAATCACAGATCATAGTCCGAAATTAAAATTGCCCCAAGCATGACACAATTTTGCAATTGTGGGTCTTGACATTACTGAAATACAGTAAGAATGCTCCCGGCCACAAGCCTGCACTTAATTCTCTGTTTTCCAGTATTTGGTCCAAAGCATACCAGATGAAGGTTAATCTAGATTGATTGATTGATTGTTGTTTAACGTCCAGTGGCAAATATTTCATGCATATTCAGGACAAAAAGGTTAATCTAGAAAAGCCCTTTTAGTCATTTTTAATTGTTGTGTTTCTTTTTTGTCTACAATCTGTTTGATAAAAGCAAGAAATGTTTGGCACTATTTTTTAAGAACTCGTTTCATGCCCCATGAAATCAAGTAAAGTAAAGGCAACAGCTTAACAAAAAATTATACAGTGCACAATCCAGAAAAGATGTGGATTGTGACTTTCTGGCATATATTCCGTATTCTTTCTTTTAAATATAATCACAGACTTACACAGTTTATTATTATAACCAAAACAAAATTCTTGAAAATTTTGTTTCCAGGTAATTCTTTTGTGGGTGTCTTTAAAGAGAACTGCTTAACCTTCTGGACCACCTGAGTTCCACCCCGGTTTATTTTTTTTTTTTTTTTTTTGTGAGGTCAGCATTGTTCATAGTTGAATGTTTGTCTTTAACTTTATATGTATAGGTGTTACAAGTTCTCAAGTTTGCCATCTGTGGAATTTCCCCTTTTTGTCTGGCCCTTTGGTTTCTTTAGTTTCCTCTGATAGGGTTAAAAGTCAAAATTTAGGTCAATCTTAAAGTTCTACAATCTTAATTCTCTTACTCTGATACCAAACAAAATATTTCTTCGAATTCGGACATCAGATCTATCAAATATTGTTCCTCATCCTTCACAGTTCTTATGATCAGGTCCCGTACTTTCAAAATAAAGTGGTACACTGCAGCATAAATCAAAGCAGACTTTTGCCTGAAATTGAATTTAAAATTTGATCTCAGATGCTTCCCAAGTGCTGCATGATACAACCACAGCCTGTTCACCTGAGAAAGTTGTACTAATCATGCTTATAGACATTTCAAAATGGTAAGTGTGGACTCAGTTATTTATAATTGACACAGTTAAGTGCTGGACACTGACTGGAGGTACACCTTGCATATCGATATTTTCCGGGATGATAAATATTTGGACAGTTGCATGAACATCTAGACATAAAAAATTAACTGTTGTTGACATAAAGAAGTTTGTTTGTTTGAATGGGTTTTAACCATGTTAACGAAACTTTCAACAATATTTCAGTCATATCGTGGCGGTCAGTTTTACTGGTGGAGGAAGCCGGAGTACCAGGAGAGAACCACCCACCTTCGGCAGGTAACTGACAAACCTTATCATGTGCGATGCAAGTTAAGCGCAACCTGTTTTGTATGGAACAAACCCAGGCACGAACTCACGCCGTATTGGTGATAGGTTACAGTGATCTGTACAGGTAAGTTTATATAAACTACCTAGACCACTTGGAAACCCAGGACCCGATATAAAGAAGTAAATTATATGACCAAATAACATATTTTTATACATAAGCATACAGATTTCTGCCTTGTAGCATAATATTTTAAGAATTACCATACAAATAATTAAAAAGTAAATAAAAAATAAGGCAAAAAATGGGAAGTTGGTATGTATCATATGTTTCATTGATACAGTGGTATTATATCGATCATGATACAAATTTTCATTAATGACACTCTTGAATCCCTAATAACAATGAACATGTATAATGAGGGTTGCCACTGATTTATTTCCATGTTTCACTTTAAGTCCACTATCTAATCTTGAACTTCATACTAAACAATTTAACACTTTTAAATGCAATAAACAAAGGTTTTCCACAAGTCTTCGAATTTGTAATGAATAAAACATGCAGTATATTTTTACTTAATTAAGTCTTTTTATTATTTCACTAAAATAAAATTTTACAAATTTATGTACTTTCCTTTCACATTTTATCTTCATGCAGTGGTTCAATGGAAAATTGGTCACATACATCATGTAGATACTTGCACAAGTAAAATTTTGAAATTCACAAATTTTGAAACATTTACTGTGGCTCATCTGAAATTTTTAACCAGTTATTGAGATTATCTGATAAAATTCAGTCTTTTAACAATTACATATATGTAATTTGAAGAATTGTTTAGGTGCACACTAGTTTTAGAGAGGCACACAGGCTTTGAAAATTGGTCCCTTGAGACATTAAATATCAATTATAATAAAAGTAATGATGCTTGAAGATTGGAAATTATTTGGATATAAGAATCTTTTTATGTTTATCTTTCTAATGAACCACAGCAAAGAATTATGAGGAAATCTTACAAATATTGAAGATTCATGAATTTAGGCTAATTAACATTTTATTTACTTATACCAGTAAATGTGAATAAAATAGAACAACGGAGATAATTTCAGCAACTTACATGTATATCTTACTTGCACATGTTGTACAAGTTAATTTCATTTACTTGTAAAAGTGGGACCCGACTGACTGACTTATAATGAGTTCAAAATTTTGCAAGATGCTGAAATTGGGTCACATCGACCCATAGAAAATAAATGAAACCACTCTTCTTCAAATACTGTTTGCATGATGATAGAAAAGAGAATTTTTAACACATTAATTATTCAGAAAGATCACAGCTTTGCTGCCATAAAAAATCAGGTCATTTTCCTTGCTAATAATGACACCATATTGGCAAAACCACAAGTTTACGCCAAATAGGGTAGCATAAGGTTACATTGTAAAACCCCTGTTTGGCCCAGCTTCAAATACATCGTGATTGCTAAAAAGCATTATTGCAACTTGCTTGCACTTTTTCCAATCTACAAAGTAAACACTATTTTATAAGAATACAACAGTTTTCTTTCACAACATTTTTACCAGTTCCAACAAACTGTGACAAGGAGTATAGAAGCTTATTTTATTATACTTATGGTATTTTTTTCTTATATATCAAAAGAAAGAAAAAAAAAGCTATTTTGACATAAAACCCACTTCTGACTATTTCCTTGGCACCAAAAAACTATTTCCCTATGCACATAAAAATATGTTTGAATTTCCCCGCAAAAAACGCTATCAACGTTTTCATTGGACCAAAGGTATTTGATGTAATGCGTATGCTAGCGCAAAGAAAAACCTCGAGACGGCCGAAATCTTTGAAAAATGCAAACAGCTGCTCTCAGGTTGGTACAAGTATATATATCAACATGTATAAATAGTTGAAATGTGCGGGAAATAGTCGATGGCTCCTGACTATAAGTATAATAAAACAGTAAAAGACCTTTAGTTCGGGAAATAGCAAGTTTGCTGTCCCCTCTACAGAAACTATTTCCTTCCACTTCGCGGAGGGAAATAGTTTCTGTAGAGGGGACATCAAACTTGCTATTAAGCGGAGGGAAATAGTTTCTGTAGAGAGGACAACAAACTTGCTATTTCCTTCACTACCGGTCTTTAACTGTTTAATATTGTTGTCATGTCTAACATCAACAACCTGATTATTCTGTTGAAAAAGTATGTAAATTAGCGATGTCACAAAATCCGTTATACAGTGAGAAGGTAGTCCTATAACATGCATGTATGACTTAGCGTTCCCTGTGTTCATATTTTACATTTTTGTTCGGATTTTTGCATTTTTTTATTATATGTGGCGGCAGCTGATTGTAAAAAAGCAAATTGTAAACAATAAATAGTAAATAGCAAAAACAAAGAATAAAAAATATTATATAATAACCGAAACAGTAAATATCGCCGCCCAACATGCCCAAGGTACTATGTTATAGAACTAAGTGAGAATGGAGTATATGGCCAACGGATTAAATCCACCAGTGACTCAATCTTGATATCTCCCCTACAATGGAGGATTTTGGTTTTATGATGTCACTTTTGGGGGATACAATTCACAAACATGCATCTACTGATAGATTTTTGCAGAAAATCTGATGTCACAAAGCAAAATTGCCTGATAGTGCATTCGCCACACCAATCGGGAGTCATCATTAGGCGTACTTTTCCATAAATCTCATTTTCCCAAAAAGGTAACAATAATGATTATGTACCTTCCCACTGCTGCTCCTGCTTTCTCATCAAACGCTGAGTAATCGGACTTCAATTTCTCCAGGTCGGACTCAACCATATTAATCATATGTTTTGCAACAGATGCTCGATGTTCTCTGCGGCGTGAAAATTCTTTCCTAGAATCTTCCAGGATAAGAATCCCATTTGTATCTGTTGGAAGGCTAAAACTTATGCAGTTCGAGAGGTACTCAACAAAGTTTGCACAATTGTCAGATATTGTTTTACAGACATAGGGAATGGTGTCCAACACGTCTAAAGCTGTTGACATTCCCTGATCTCGATATGATATACCTACAGCTGATAAGTGCTGTAAGTTCCACTCAGAAGTCCTGCATGGAAGGTATCCAACATCATCATTTCCCTGGTTCGGTTTTCTTTTCTTGCCCCATGACATGTTCATCAGTATTTGGCCCATGTTAGGACATTGTAAATACTGGGGAAGGAAACTATTTAACTGATGAAATCTTGTGTTCTATATTCCTCCGTAGTTTTTGAAGCACCACACGAACTGCGATAAACGAATAAATGCTTCGGTTTCAACAGAGACATTAGCCTTCATGTAAAAATCTTTCATTAGAATTTCAATTCTACTATTTTTACATATTTTTACAAAGAACAAATATGGTTGATATAATATGTGAATGCATATTAAATGCTTATCCATGTAATATGTGAATGCATATTAATTAAATGCTTATCCGTGTAAAATGCGAACGCATATTAAATGTTTATCCATGTAATATGCGAATACATATTAAATGCCTATCCATGTAATATGTCTGTAAAAGGTGGTCTTTGAAAAATCATGTTAATGGGTGGGGTTTTCTCACTTTGATTAACAATGAAGTAAACATTCAGGGTAATAATAACAATAATATTGTGTAATCCGTGTAATATGCCAAAATATGTCCCAAGGTTAGAAGGTATAATGCACTC
>JAULBM010341551.1:0-12559 GCA_032357055.1 Geukensia granosissima
AAAAGATCTTTTGTTCACCTTTCACATTTCAACGTGCTGCGGTCGTATTATGTGCTTGCGAAGCACCTCTGTTTTTATTTCTCTTTCAATTTCTTTTTTGCATCAGATTCTTCTTGTTGAGTGTTCTCTGCTATTTTTAGTGTTTTTAAGGTAAATGGGTTGAAATGGACAAATTATTTATTTAACTGATTAATGAAAATAAATAACATGCTATGCCATGACAAAAGACTTGCTGTCATATCATGATTCAGGAGCAACAACTGAGTTAAAAAGCATTATATTGAAATGTAATATTTCAACAAAATTGTTTGCCTTGAATGTGTATCCAGCGAATGTTTAACATTTCACTGTTTTCAATATGTATTACTTTGCTTTGATGAACATGTGAATGCTCATTTAGTTTGCATTATATGTCTATGTGAACACAGCATTAATTTATGGGCACATTCATCTTTTTGTCTCATAAGACAATTGATAATGGATTAAATTGCTATTAGTTTCATTTGAATAGATTGTTTTATCTCTGAAATATCTTTGTCATCAGGAAGTAAAAATGACTGTCGTGACTGTCTATAAGTTTGTTACTCTCACCAGTTCGAAATACATATTACAGCAGGCACATGTACTACATTGTATTCAAATAGGTCACTGGTCCTTGGAATAAATATTGACAAAAAAGAAATCAGTCAGTGTAATCTCTCATATGGCTTTTCACTCAGCAATATTTCCTCAATGCTGATGTAAACATGTTTTTTTAAAATGTGTCAATTTCTTCAATCGTACATTGTAAGTATTTTGAATACACATTGTAAGTATTTTGAAAACAAGATTTTAAAACTTTTTATTGCATGTTTATGTTGTAGAACAAGTACAAGCTTTGATCCAAACTTGGACAAGGACACTTGTGATACTAGTTCTGATTCAGATACAGAACTTCCTGAGGGGTTGTCACCAATAGTAGGTGGTAAGTTTACACAGATTAGAAAGTGCAGTCCTTGTCAAATTTTGTCATCACTTTCCATCCATCTTCCGTTGTCCATTGTCCATCCACATATTACATTTTAATCTTCTTCTCTGTAACAACTGGGTCAATCTGAACCAAACTTTGGTGGAACGGTCCTTGGATAAACAGATTTCAGCATTTTATCCGGGGTTGGGATTGGTCAACTAACATGGCCGCAGTTGCTAAAAAAGAAAATACGGTGGTGATTTGTGAAGAAAGTTTCTCCTCTAAAACTGTCATGCCAATTTTTGCCAAACTTTGATAGTCTTTCAGATCCATAGATCAAAACTTATTTAGCATAGGGCCTACGGGATATTCATTAAGAAATCTTCTTGTCTAGAACAACATGCATACCAGTAATTGGAACTTAACATTGGTGGAATGGTCACTAGCTTGGTCCCTTTCAGAATTGTATCTGATGACCCCTCCTGCCATAAAAATTGTCCCTTTGCGACAAGTTTTGCATTGATTTCTCAATATATAAGTTATATGCATCATATTTGGTTTTTAATTAGATCTTAGTGGTTACTTTCCAGTTTGTTATATGTCATTTTACCTCAACATCAGTTTAATGGATGAGTTTTCACAAAATGTTTTCTACTACACTTATATCTTGACCCTCAATATTGTGTGTTAATAGCTCTTAATGAGTTCATGTCAGTCTCACCTGATCATCCAAGATGTGCTTAGGTTCTTACCTCAGCAGCTTCATATGATGGGTCAACACAAGATGGCTTTTTATTTTGCATCTGTCCACATTTGTTAGAAAGTCAATATGCAGGGGAATCATTTCTATAACTACACTTTTTGGGTTGTTTACAGAGGAATCTAACTATGAATTTAAACAATCAGGTTCTAAAGTGACATTTGGGGAGATTAAGAGCTCATGGCAGGAAGTGTGGACCTCTGGATTTTGACTTTTTCTGTCAGGTAAAATGTTGTTCTCTACTTGACTTTTATGCTTTTTTCTTTACTTTTTGTATTCATGCATTAAACAGCAGCATTAGGCAACATGATTCATTATTGAAATACCATGCTTAAAATTGTCTTAGTTGTTAATTTCGTTATGAATGGTATCATATTGGACAATATATACAGATGTACATGTAGCTAAAAATAAACCATAAAATACATGTACATACTTTTTATTTATAAGACATATTGTAGAAACACAAGTGTGGTTTAAGTCTATATCTGAGGGGTGCTGGTAAAGGCAGAAGGAGATATCCACCCTTTTAAACAGTACCATTATGTCATTATTGCAGAAAACAACATTTTATCTCAATTTTGCATGTATCATTTTTTCATTACAGAATTCCCTATTCTCAAGAATGACATTGTTTGGTTGAGGTGGAAGAAATGTCCAGCATGGCCAGCATTTGTGAGTATTCTAGTACTTGTATATCTATCATTTTCATGTGTATAATGCACAGTTTTTTACACAGAACACATGAAAGTGGGGGCTTATATATTGCAATGTATATACAAGAACAAGTATGTTTTTTGTCCAGCAGGCATTTGCATAGAATGCTTCCTGACAGTTCTGTGATCACATGATATTAAATCTAATTTAACAACTTTTACCAGTATATAAGAATTTTCAACCCTTATACACATGTATCTATATTTTAAATTTTTCATAAAAGAATCCCAAAATTTAAAAGCATCATCAGAAAAATATTGTTACATATTTAAACTATGACGTCATCCTGTTGCTAACAAAATTCATTGTTTTTATGGAAAACCAGACATGGTCTGCATTTTATTTACCAAAATAAAAGAAGATTGTTCCAGCCATGTATCAATATGTTCTTTCTTTTGTTCAATGCTTTTCCAGACATGTCATTTGCTTACATGATCACACAAAGGTGTTCACTATATTATTTCCTATCAAAACTATGAGGTTATTCTGGATTACTCCATAAATTGTTTCCCTTAACATAATATCAATGAGATTATTTGAGTACATTTGTGTAAGTGAGAATGTTAAAAAAGTTTCAATGGATATTTTGTTATTTGATCAATGTCTCTTGATTTAGAAAACATGTTAACCAATTATTTTTAGTTGAATTTAAAGATTCATTTTGTTAAAAACTTCATCTCGATGAGATAGTCTGAAAAAATACAAGGGTTTAGGTAAGAGGCATGCAGCAGTGCAGATTTTCATTTTCAATTGACTTTGTGTTATACATGCCAACTAGATTTTTTTTCTAATTAAGATTTCCTAGCAAAGATCATATTACTTAAAATTTTGGTGTCAATTACAAGTATGATTATACTGATAATTCAATAGTAGGTTAAAGATACTGGTGTTGATTATATATAGTGAATATAATCATGTAACATTTGTGGTGTAAACACTAAATAAATTCTTTAAAATTTCAACCAAATTTAAAATTTTCAATTTTGTCTTGCCATTTTACCTTATGTTACCCAAGGTGAAACCCTTATCTAAAAATAGCATTTTGACTCCCATGAAATTCCACTCCTATAGGCTATGTATTCAGAGGGTTATATCTTCTTACCAAATAACCAGAAATGAACAAAATTAGACACAAATTAAATCTGATAAATTTATATTTCAGTGGGAGTCAATAAAGAAACAAATCCATGAGACATTTTCAATAATATGGTAGTAAATCCAGCAAGAATACTTTGTTTTGATTTGCACTATTTTGGGGTATTTTCTTAATCTGAGATTAGTTGATTTAGTATATTGACACCTTGTTGGCGATAATTCCCCCTCCTCTTATCAGTATTCCTATATCACTGTAAAATTTTTGATTGACTGATTGATTTATTGTTGTTTAATGTCCAGTGGCAAATATTTCATGCATATTCAGTACAAAAACACATTATCAAACAATAATCACAAAGGGAGCTAGTTGGGGGTTAGGCTGGAGAAATTTATTAGCCACAGGATGCCAGAATGGGACTGTTTGGGTAGACACTGGAAATTTAGCCTAAGCAACTAGTCACCTACATACGACTCATTACGAGTTGTCGCAAAGGGATCTTTAACGTGCTGAGAGCGTGGCATTTACCAATATGGGGCATGGCAGTAACATTCCCATCCAAGATGGGTTGAGAACTTATACATCCCATTCAACCAACAGAGGCCCCTTTGAAGGGGTTTTACCTTCTTGCGGAGAAACAGAGCAAACAATTTCTTAAACCCTGGCTAGTCTCCAGATGGTCGAGTATTTATACATCTTGCCCAACCAACAGACCCTCCTTAAGCAGGGGTTCTACCTGCAGGCGGAGAAATCATACACATAAAAGCATTGTTATTGATAGTTTGAAGTATTTGCTAATTTGAAATTTTAAATAATGAATACATTATTAGTTTCACTGGTACAATAAATACCTGTATTTTTTAAAAAATTTTCAGGTAAGAAGAATTTACAGAAAGAAGAAACGCATACATAAACTATCTTTGGCATTTATTGAAGGATATTCTGATTTACCTAAAAGGTACAAAAAACAAATAGTAGATATTTTAGGGGCAGTTTTGTTCTATTTTTCTCATACAATTCTTTTATTGAAAAAATGAAAGTATGCTCATTTAAAGAAATAGTAGTAATTCATGCAAAAAATTATGGTGGTTTTTGCAATGTTCTGTTTAGTTTGCTACTCCTTTCAATATAAAAAGGATACCAAATGGTTATGACAGCTTTTAAGGATTTTCAAATTGAAAAAAAAATATAAGTTTAAAAGGTTAATAGGTCAAACATACTTGTTTTTTAAAAGTAAGCATTTGAAAATTTGGCAGAAAAGGCATTTCTCTTGATTTTTCATAGGTTTTGAATGATTGAATGTAGCTTAACATCCAGTGACAAATATTTCATGCATATTCAGGACAAGAGCTTATTAATGAATGATGATGATGAATGGACCCTGCTTTGTACTAGACTGACACGCTGAGCCAGATTTTTAACGTGCTACAGTAGCTCATGAAAGCAGATATGCCACTTTACTCATACATATAATTCTGACTCTAGGCTGACCAGTCTTTGCACCTACTCCTATCATTTCATTGCCTTAAAAAGCAACACATGCCTATTATTAGTTTAGGCAATAGTCTAACCAGAGTTCTGATTTACAAATGGATTCTCAAATTGTAGAAGTGTTTGAGAAAATGCACAGCATGCATGCATTGATAAAAACTAAGCTCATTTTTGATAAAACTCTGGTCTGACTTAGTGTCTGACGTATGTATCAGTAAGGCGGTCTTTGAAAGTTTTGTCAGGATGGCAATATGGAAATACTTTTGTTAACACATACCAATTTTGGTGGTTTTCAGTTGCATTATAGGGTTTCATTGTTTCAACTCTCATAATTCTTATAATCACATTAAATACCATATGAATAACAAAGTCCTTGATAACTGATTCCTCACAAACTGTAGTACTTTCACAGTAAATGCCACATTTGTGAAACAGTAAACACATGAGAGTTATTAAATCTGAATGTCAATTTACCAAAAGGCATGAAGGTTTTATCTTCACTTGATGTCCATTGTCTGTCCATTAACTTTTACATTTTGTTCTTCTCCTCTGAAACTGCTAGGCAAAATAGAACAAAACTTGAAAAGCATACAGATTTTACTTTTGTTTTCAATCTGACTTCAAAAATGACTGTCATTGGCAGTGCTTATTTCTGATTGATTGATTTTAAGAAAGTCTCCTTATAAACTACAAGGGCCAATGAAACCAAACTTGACAAGAAGAATCCATGGAAGGTCCTTTACAGGCATTTTTTTCCTAATTGGCTAATTTAAAAAAAAGTATTCCTAAATTTCTAGGCTGATTTTTCCTTGATTCATGCTGATCAGACTACAAACATGGCTGCCAAGGACTTTTCTTGTTTCCATTGGCTGATTATAGAAAAAATCTCCCCCCCCCCTGACACACCACCTACTGATTCATTGTAGAAAGCATCTATGGGAGGTTCTTTATAAATCTCAATTGGACAACAAATATGTCAACCATGGAAAGGTCTTGTTTCTGATTGGCCCTTTTTTAACCATCAACTTCTCTTGAACTGCTAAGCTAAATGAACTGAAATTTATAAAGCAGCATCCTTAAGACAAACATTCTCATTTTGTTCAGACAGGAAAACTAGCATGGCTCTATAGGGAATTCTTGTTTTTGAATTGCCAATTTCATTTCTGTCAGCTACATTTTAAATGGAGCTTATTTTTACTGGAAACATCTTTAAAATCTTTATATGTTATTTTATATTTTGTACTCATTGGAAAATATCTTATTATTTACAAGAATGAATATGAAGTTTATGCCAAAAAGACACAATCAACATCTTTCCTGGATTGTGCACTTCTTGTTAAGCTGTTGCATTCAGTTCACTAGATTTTTGTGGAACACAAAACAAGTTTTTAAAAAATTAGTGCCTTCCATTTGTCTCTTTTGTTCACAAAATAAAAAAAACAATTGAAAATATGAACATTTCACTGCATACAAAGTGCTTTTCTGGATTAACCTTCATCAAGTTCCCTCATGACAAAATATTTGAAAAACAGGTAATTACTTTCTGGCATGAGTAGAGCAGTCCCTAATTTACAATTATTGTTTCTGACTGGGTGATTAAAAAATGTTTCTTTATAAAAAAAATCTTGGTTTTAGTCAGTATAGGGGTTGCAATCAAATAAACTATATGGTCAAGTGGCAGGTGAGCGAAACAGGCTCTAAGCTTCTAGTTACATTTAAGAAGTATTATACATTTTAGATCTATGGTAACCAAAAGACCAAAAATTCTTTTTATTTCAAGTTGTCATTGACAAAAATATACTCTAAACTGATGCTTTGTCATATTAATTTTCAGGCTTGATAAGTGAGTAAATCATCTATTAAGTTGTAGTTTTTTAATGTTGTCACTCAGTATGTTATTCAGGAATTTTTAAGGTTGTCACTCTATACAGTATTTAGGTTTTAGACAGGAAATACATATAAATTCATTGTAAAATAGTTTCAATTCTGTTATGTTCTTGGTAGTTTCATGTATGCAAAATAGTTCTAGTTAATGTCTTTGGTTGGGAATCACCTTCTTTGTGTATCTCTGTGTCCATGAATCTCATAGGTACTGCTACTTAAAACTTTTTAGTGGATTTCATTGTACCTTTAAGCAAAGGTAGTACACCTTAAGAAAGTGTACAAAAAGGCAAAGGATTTCAGCAGTTGAAATGGCTGGAATTTATCACTTATCACCGGGTGTGCTTTGGCAACCAAGATGACATCACATAAGACTTGTCAGGAAATTCATGATTTTCATTTGAAGTAGACAATGATTCAACAGGGTTTTGGTTGATAACTTGTTGACATTAAGCATTTACATGGCATTTTAGCGTTGACAGAAGCCTGAGAATAATTGAATGTTTTTAGCTGTTGAGTTTTAATCAGATTTGTATTGTCATGTCACAATAAAGAATTTTTTTATTGGAAAGCAAGAGTTGATTTAATATTCAGGCATACCTGCCTAAAATGACAACACTTTAACCTATTTTACTATAGAACATTTTAGGAAAAATGGCCTTATATGAACCTGTATGATTAGTTAAAACCAAGGTGCAGTGGCCCTGACATGAATGTCTTACAAAATTAAGTCTGAATAAAGTATATCAAATGGGTCTTTTACAAAAATATCTGCAGTAAATGTTGTCTGTGGCACAAGTTTTCTTTATATTTCAATTTTAAACCTTTCAGATTTTAATTCATAATTATTGCCACAAGTTTGATAATGCCATTAATAAATGGTGTACTGTTGTCTGTTTACTTGTCTGTTGTGCCAATCACTATTCATTTCAGTATTGGATTAGAAAGATTCAACTGTATTTTTATAAAACATTGATCAATATTTTTACAATTATGTTGATTTTGTAAAACTTGAACTACTTGTATTTCAGATTGAGGGTAACTTATAGGTCTAAATGTATTGTTCCATTTATTGATAAACAGAAAGATCAATTTATCGTAAGTAGACATACACATATATTACAGTACTATTATTTTTTCCTGTTCATGCTTTAAATACCATGTTTTTCAGACTTGGGTATTAGTGGTTAGTAGACCTTATAGTGTACTACAACTTAAAGTCCAAAAAATACCTTACATTCATTATGCCTTTGTCATACAATTTTTAATAAATATAAAAATAGGAGACATAAAACACGACAATCAACCTAATCTAAAGCAAAAATTATGAACATATAACAATAAATGACCAATAAAACAACAACAGCCACTGGGCTACAGGTTCCTGGCTTGGGACAGGCACATTAGTATGTGACGGGGTTAAACAAGGAGCTGAAGTTCCAGTTAATTACTTCAAGCATTTTTTCAGCATTTACCATTTTTATATAAAGGGTTCAAAAAGTCCAAAACAAGCAATAATGCAGGCTATGAAAATTTATATTTTCTTCTCTTTTTCAATTCTTTTCGGTCAGTTCTCATTGAGAGTTTTCAGCGGTATGTCAACAGATTTTCTGTATCTTCTACTGTTTTCAAAATCTAGTTTGATTCATCTTAGTGAGAGCTTTTGGCAGAATGTCCATGGATTTTGTTAATTGCTTATTAAAAGGCATTAAAATGGCTAAAAATGCAGTGTTGCAAGAGGTTGAAATTATTATTTTTGACCCAATTTTAGTGGAGTTGTATTTTAAAAACCAAGAAATAATATAAATAAAAAGAACATTTCACAGGTTAGGATTTTTTAAGAATGTTTATTTTTCTGTCGATTTATTTGCAAATTTTATTGATTGATTGAATGTTGCTTAACGTCCAGTGGCAAGTATTCCATGCATATTCAGGATTAGAGCATATTGATGAATGATGATGATGAACCCTGCTTTTTACTAAACCGACACGCTGAGTCGGATTTTTATCCTGCTAGCTCACGAAAGCAACAGTCCGCAGGAAGACATGCCACTTTACCAAGACACATTATTCTGACTCTGGGCTGACCAGGCTTTGGTCTTACTCCCTAATGCTGCGTGCTTTGCAGAGAAGCAGCAAATACCAATTTTAAAGTCTTTGGTTTGACCCGGCCAGGGATCGAACCCACGACCTTCCACACTTGAGGCGAGCACGGTAACCATTACACCACCGAGGCGGTTTTGCAGATTTTAAGAAAAAGCAAATCAGTTTAGCTAATCTGCTACTCATATTACTGTGTCATCATATTATTATGTTCTGCACATATTACTGTGTCCTTCTCATCATTGTGTCCAGGACATTTTGTCATCCACTGAATTACTGAGTCCATACTTAAACTATACCATAGTGTTCATTAGTTTAACTTTTTCATGTCAGCACGTTGAGGTGGTATCATGCTTTCTCTAATTCTTTTGTAATTTTCACCCTCCTCAACCGGTGTTGGAAATGTTTTTCTAATCTCTAATTTTCTAATCTCTAGAGGGTTGTTATTTCTCGGCTGATGATTGGCTGATTTTCAGACCCTGCGTGCTTTGCTTCACGAATTCAAAGACTTGTCACGATCTTATTTCTTACCCTGGAGGACTGAGCTTTTTTTTATATATCAGTTAGGTAGGAATTACTTTATTTTTTGGCTAATACATATGAAAATGCCATATAAATAAGTGGCATGTTTCCTTGTTTTGTACACGTGTTATGTCCATTGTAACAAGGTCATGATAAAAGATGGTGCACAATCCTGCCTATGATAGTTTTTAACGATATTTTGATGCTTAAAAATATTAGAGAAACAAAATCTTACATTATAAGCTATTGATTATCATATTTCTACAGTCTCGATAGTTAAACCTTAAAATTTCTCGGTAAACCTCAAAATTTTAAGGTTTTACTATCACGACTGTAGAAATATGATAATCAATGGCTTACAATGTAAGATTCTATATACACTTGCTAAGCACCTCAATTGGACAAGTAAATAAATTATACCCAGGACTCAAATTGAAAGGACTTTAGTCAGGAATATAACACAAAGCAAAGATTAGAATATTGATTATTGTAAACAGTCAAAGTTTTGCAATGATTTCTAATTAATGAGTGCATGATGTACCTGTTCTTCCTGACCCATTTGGTAAAAACAATGGTATCTGTAAATTTACTTCGGACAGAATATGAGAAATCAAGTATTAAGATGGATGTAAAATAATTGTATAAACTGGCATTATAATAATGTAATATAAATGTGGTTTCTGCAGATTATACTGATAGTTTATGTGGGTCAAATTGAAGTTATAAGATTAAATCACATTTGAAGTGTTTCCTTTATGGTAAAAATGTTGTGAGGTTTGTGGGAAATAATAATGATGAATGCCAGAACTCCTTTAACAGTTTTCCTATATTGAGTAATGAACTCCAGTCAAACCTGCTGATGCAGTCACCTTGATTAAGCAATAACCTGGTTTTAGCGGCCACATTTCAATTTCCTTTTGCTGAATATTTCAGTCAAATAGAACCTTAAATAAACAGCCAATTTTACATCTTACCTTTAGTGACGTCTCAGTGCAGGTTTGACAGTAATATAACATCCTGTAGGTGGACATTTAAATTCAATTGTTTCATAAATTTAAGCAGTTATTAAAAATTTCAACTTTCAGATTCAGGAGAACATGTCTGTTGTATTATTGTTCAACTCTAGTTTCATCTTTAGGAGATTTAATGCCAGTTTGTTAGTGAAGGCAAACTGATAGAGGAGTTTATCGCCCACAAATTATGTATTATTTTCACAGTAATCTTTAAGGACATCTTTAGTCACTTTCAAACATATCTAGAAATGTACTTGTACTTAAGTGATTTATAAGAGATTTAATTCAAAGTCAACAGATTCTTCCTTAGTGAACTTATTTGTCAAAAAGTATTAGTTAAATTATATTTCAAGGATATGGTTTAAGTCATTTAAAGTTAAAAGTCCATGTAATTGGACTACTTGATTTGAATGATAATTTGTAATTGTCCACTACTAATGTGATTTTTCTTCCTGTTAGAAGCCAAAAATTGGCACCTTAATTTTTTATGCAAGGAAGTTGTGGAAAATGAAAAGTTTTTTAAACTGTCTTTTCTTTGTTGTTGTCTGTCCAGTTTCATATCATGTTAATGGAAGCTTCTTACTACTTCTCTTATACCTTGGAAGAGTTTGATTTTAGAAAATTTTGTGGTGACATTTTTTTGAGAGAGATGCCTATACCATTAGAGTATATTAAATATTACCAGTGAAATCCCATATTGTAAAGTTTTCACTTTATCTATCTGGAAATATACTTAAAAAGTCTTTAGTATTGTGGTACTTAGGCCTCAGTATAGTGTGTAGTTGTTCTAATAACCAACAATTGGCTATGAATGCTTGATCACCAAAGCTTTAAAGGATGGTCATTTTAAAAAGTTATTCTGTTTTTACAAATATTGACTGAAAGTTTATATTCTTATTGTAGCAAGAAGGGGAAAGTATACCAGACCCAGAAATGAGGCAGAAATTCAGAGAAGCATGTGAAAAGGCAGAAAATTTTCTTCATAAGAAAGCACTGGTGTCATTAAATAGAGATGAATTTTCCTTCTTTGGAGAATGTGATGGTGTGTATAAGGTTTAAATCATTCTAGTTGTATTTGAATTAACAATCAAATCAACATCTTAACAATCAATTTGAATAAATATTGAGTTAGGAAAAATAATGTATCAGAGTCTGTATTGTAGGAATATTGCATGAATATTGGTGTATATTGTCCGGGTAGAATATTATATTGTATGAGCTTGCAATTTTTAAAATTCTAGGAATGACAATATTCATCAATATTCATCAATATTCATGCAACATTCCTATATTTTACATGAAGAACAAACTTTTCTGGCTTTGGCTTTTAGGGTCAAACTAAATAAATGTTGTTTAAGAGTCGAGTCGATACCTGTTTTGTTTTAACCTAGCTCTTCAGGTTTTTGACATTAAACCATTAAACCAACGAAATTTGGACGAGCACATCAAAAAATATGAATAAACAGCTCTGCAGTTAGGGGAAAAAGTGTCAAAATTAAAAATGGTATAAAAATCTCTTTTGATTTTTTAAATGTTATCACACTGCTTTATTCAGGTTTGTTATTTTGTTGTTTTTCTATTTCATAACAGAAGAAGAAGAAGTTGAAAGTGACACCAATGAAAACAATCCACCAAACTGTGAACCTGGTTTCTCTGATGTTGAAGAAAGGTTAAGTGACTCGGAGTCAGAAGATTTGGAATCTAATCATAGCTCTTCCCCAGTCTATCAATCTGTTGAACCAACAGCTAAGGAGACAGAAAGGTAAAAAGAATAAAAAAAACTAAAGGCAATTGCAATAGTCTAATATTTCGTTTTGTACAAATGGGTGGTTTTAGCGATGGCTACTTCTGTTCTTTTTTTAATGTATCCAAAAATGGGGAGTTGTTATAGAATTAACTTTATTATATATTTTTATGCCCCGCCTGCAAGGCAGGCCGGGCATATAGTTCTTTGGTCTGTGGGTCCGTCCGTACGTCCGTCCCAAAAGGTTTAAGGAAGTTTTTCAAGAAGGAGTTGTGATATCATTATA
>JAULBM010341562.1:0-12559 GCA_032357055.1 Geukensia granosissima
TAATCAAAAATACAGTCCTAGGTAATCAAATAATCATGAAATATTTGGCTTAATAATCAAATAATCATTAAAAAAAAACGGCCAAGTAATCACATAATCAAAAACCCCATGAGGGGCCTCATCTTTCGAACCCATCTTATATTTCAGCTGGACTTACTTTCACATAAACAAATAAGTAACTAGTTCAATTTAAATTTTTTGACAGATAACGTACTGTTCCTCATTTTTTTGTTATGGTAAAACATGTGAAATCGTACGCTTCTCAAGATAGTCACTGTTAATAGTAAATTTTGTTTAAACTAAAATTTAGACCCCAACACACTACCTGGTTATTTTATGTGATAAAAAAGAGGCAAAGACGTAAACATCTTGCTCTTCTCATTGCGGTTTCTGTTCATTATAACGTTTGCTTAATCTAAATTAAGACCCTACATAGTACCCAGATATTTTATATGGTAAAAAGAAATAAAGATCTTAACTTTTTTCATAACAGTTTCTGTTTTTGTTCATCACTACCTTTGTCAAATCTAAAATTTAGACACTACATACTAGAGCAAAGAAATCTTACTTTTCTCATTACAGCTATTGTTCATCATTCCGATTGTCAAATCTGAATTAAGATTCCTACAAAGTATCATTTTTTATAATCTCACCTTGAAATTTTATATATTACACATAGTCACATAATGGGTTATTGAATACTGTAAATTCATGAATTATTGCGTGTTTTTTTTATTGCGAATGTTCGAGTTTTATTTTTTGTGGCAATTCGAAAGTTGCGATTTCTAATTATTGCGATTACAATCCCGTAGCATTATTTGCAATTATTAAAACCATTACAATAATTTCTGCATTTAGACTATACCGTTATTATTCTTTTCATCTTTCTTCTTTTCAGCCAAACATTTATTGACGTTAATATCAATATTTTGTCTCTGTAGACTTGTTTTAATCACGGATTGTTTTCCTTTTCGGTGACGAAGTTTCTTTTGGTGCATTTTGAACATCCCAGGGCATTCCTTCTGCAAATGTTTTCCTCTTAGGTGACGATTTCGAAGTTATAGTTACATCAAAATCAAATACTTTCTTTAAAGTTGGTGAACTGGGCTTGACAGTGGAAGATCCTGCGTTTCTGAAAAAAAAATGGAAAAAACTGAAAAGGTAAATGTCCAATATACAAAAAAAATATATAAATGACCATTAATCGTTAGAGCGGAACACTTTAATTCTTAGGTATCATTAACATAAAAATAGGAGATGTGGCGCGTTTGTCCATCAGACAGCTACCCACCTAATGACTGAAGAAATTAAGCTTCTACAGGTCCCATTATGGCCTTCAACAATGAACCAAAGTCCATACCAAAACGGAAGATGTAAAAGGCCCCGAAATACAAAATGTTAAACTATACATAAAACACATAAAAATAGGAGATGTGACATGATTGTGCATGAGACAGCCACCCACCAAGTGACAGTAGAATTTAAACTTCTACAGGTCCCATTATGGCCTTTAATAATGAACCAGAGTCAATACCATAACGGAAGCTGTAAAAGGCCCCGGTATACAAATTGTGAAACTATATAAAAAACACGACAATCGACTTAATCTCAAGCAAAAATGGTGAACATATAACAATAAATGACTAATTAAATAATTACAACCACTGTACTACAGGCTTGGGGCAGGCACATTAGTATGTGACGGGGTTTAACAGGTTGGTGAGCGTTAGGACGAGAGCATAATAATGATGAGTGATGATGATGAATGAACCCTGCTTTGTACTAGACCGACACGCTGAGCCGGATTTTTAACGTGCTAGTTGATGAAAGCAACAGTCCGCAGGAAGACGTGCCACTTATTCTGACTCTGGGCCGACCAGTCTTTGCTCTTACTCTAAATGCTGCGTGCTTAGCGAAGAAGCAGAAAATACCAATTTTAATGTCGTTGGTTTGACCCGACCGGGGATCGAACCACGACCTTTCGCACTCGAGGCGAGCACGCTAACCATTACACCACCGAGGCGGTCGAAGAGACAAGACAAATTGCGAAACAAACCAAATGATAAAACGCAAACAAAAGGAACAATTCACCAATAGGGAGTCGTTTTTTACGAAATCAAATGACGTATTGTCATTATAAAAAAATCAGAAATAACAACGACGAAATTGGAACAATTGCTTACAAAACTGGTCAAATTCGCAGGTTACAACAATCAACCGTTTTTACGATTCGCTGTTTGTAGTTAATGATTTTATTCTTACCCTCTGTAAGAATAACGTCCACAATTTATATCCGAACCTTTCTATTTATTCTTGAGTCTAGATAGAGTTTAAAATAATGTCAACCCTTTCTATCCGGACCATCCCTTTTCTACAACAAACTTATAAATGTTAAAATCTCTCAAATAGAGAAAATATTCGTCCTATTTCGATATTTAAATCGGACGTATATAATTATGAAAATATTAAAATATTTATATAACATTGGTTTAAGTCTGGATGAGAAGATGAAAATGGATTTTGCAACTGCTAACGTTAATTTTTATAGTCGCTTCAATTTTGATCAAGTTTTTGTTTTGTTTTTTTTTTTTTACTTATTTCAACTAAAGACATGCATGGTACTCTTGAAATGATGTCTAATTTATTTTAATTTACTGTAGTTTGACCTTGTGTTTTATATGCCCCTCACAATGTTTATTGTAGAAGTGTAATTAGGCTTTAGAATTTAAATTTAAATTGGAAACGGAAGTTTTTGCCTACATACACACTAGTCTTAATTTTACTTTTGTGACAGGTATATGAATTAACGTCATTGAATATTTGAATATAATTTAACACATTCCCCACATTTGCCTCATGTTATAAAGTAAACTGTTAGTAATCAAAAGCACAAGTTTTATCCATACGCTTTAACGTGGTACAGGTGTGTCGTTTCTGTAACTTGTAAGAACTTGAAGGTGTGTTATCTATTATGGCCCTTATCCGTAATAAAATCTATGTTTTTATTTTTTTTAAAGACGGAATATGTAATATATGCCAGAAAGACAAAATCCACATCTTTCTGGATTGTGCAATGCATAATTTGTCGTACAGCTGTTGCTTTTAGTTCATGATCACTAGGTTTCCATGGGACATTAAACAAATTCTTTGAGAATCGTGCCTTGTATTTGTTTCTTTCATGAAACAGATTGTAGACAAAATATAAAGAACAACATCGAAGACTTTTTCAGCTACGCTGGGGATCAAATACTGGAAAACAAGGAATTACGAGCAGGTGCGCGAAGTGCGTCCCTACCGTTTTAAAGTAATTTTGACTTTTGTGGTAAGACTTAACGGAACAAATAACTTGATATAAGAATAAACAATGTTGAAAAGATGAAACATTATCTTTCCAACATACATTCTAGTACCCAAAAATATCAATAAAAACATACAACTCAAGCCCGGGAAAGCTTTTTACGACTTCCACACAGCTCATGATCAAGAGAAAATTCCATAATAATATTTAAAATGAACAGTAATGAAAGATACAATCTAATATTGTCATTTTTTATTTAAAGTTTCGGTATAAACTAATACTATTATATGCCTGAGATCAATTGATTGATTGATTTTTGGTGTAAATCTCTCTGTTTGCATTAGTTAAAAACAGTAATGTTATATTTGTAATAAACCTTGATACCTGTGGTTTGATATCACATCTGTACTGATCAGCTAACAAACAAAACCAAACAAATGTATTTTAAAGTACCTTTACGTAGATGAGTCTCCCACATTTCGATGTGGCTAATTTGCATTTTTGTCTCGTCTCAACTCGTTTTGAAATCAGTTTATTGGTTGACTTTCCCAATATTACAATTTTTATTCGTAAAAACTACTTGTTTGTAAGGATTTATTTTAGTACTTTTAGAATTATCTTCCTCAGCTGGTTCTATTCCGACAACGCATTAAATTCGATCTGATCTCTTGAACAATTTTAAACTTTGTAGAGTTAAGAGGAATTATGATCGTTTACATATTTAAATGTTTTATACCAACGCCTTTCTCTTTGAGGTCTTATGGTATGTGTGTGTCATTCCATGTAGAATAGCTCATAGGTTTTTCTTATTTGCTTAAATTGAGTTACTTATCACAACTTTGTTGCAGTTAACAAATATTTTTATGTTTTCTCATTTAATGTTAAGTATGAGATTGATTGCCAAGCCTTCTTACATGTAGTGTTCTACCATGCCGACGTGAGTTTTTAAGTTTTTTTTCTAATGATTATGTTGTTTCTTTTTTCGTTCTGATAGTATATGCTATCGATGTTTGTGAAAAACAATTATATAATCCAGTGTTTGAAGTATAAATTATAAATTATTTTCTAAACAAAAACGAGTTTCTTTTCTCGCAAACCTATTTTTCCTAATACACTTTCTAAAGGAAAGATCCTGTTTAACCTAAGGTCTTTTCTGCCGTCGTCTGGTAATAACAACAAAGATGACGGATCTTATCTTTATACCTTATCCCAATACTACGTACACAAGTATCCATATAAAGGAAAAAAAACATTGCGGGTTCTTCCAGTTGCTTCACCAAACGTCTTTCTAAAATACCTATAACCAAATTTTCCGTCTTCAAGGAAGGCATTCAAAGTTGAAATAAAAATGAACAAGATTGACCTACTTAGTAACCTAAATTCCGTTTCCTCAAAACTTTGTTCAAATGTTTGACTTTTCCACACTTTATACTATGATTCCACATTCACGGCTTAAAGACCGTCTTAAAAATTAATACAAAGATTTTTGTAAAAAAAGGAAATCCATGGAAGATATGAATATTTGGTTCTGAGTAAAAAGATGTTTTCCTTCAAAACATTGGAGAAAGCAAAAATTTATCATATAAGAAAGCACCGCTTTTTAAAAAAAATTCAGTGACGGTGAAATTCTTAAAATGTTGGACTGTCTTATACACAACATCTTTGAAGAATATGGCCGCCAAATTTACAACAGACCATAGCTATTTCAATGAAGACAATTGTTCGCCCCTACACTCCGACTTGTTTTTGTACTCTTATAAAACAGAATCCAGAATAGCTAGGTCGTTTTTTATCACCTTTCGTTAAATTGCTTATGTTTTGTCATTGAAAAATCCTAAATTCAGTGAGGATATCTACCAAATATACCGAAACAAAATGATAGTTACGAGACCAATACATCTGTAAACGCCGTATACTCGTGTGGCAATATTTTTGCTTCCCCTTCCACTTACAACTATTCCAATTATCAGGATTTTTATTTTAAGAGAGTTGTCATCTAAAATTGATACAACAAAGACATGTCCAATAAAGATTGGATACTTCCCTCCTTCATGAATTGGTTGATCACTAGGGTATTAGTGTATTTCAACTATTTGTTGACATGTAACCGATAATTCAACAATAAAGTGCCATATTCTTGGATTGACGTTAACCCGGATAAGATTTAAATGATTCCGACGATTGGTGCATAACCTTCCAGAGCACCTGACCCTACTCCTGTTTTGTTAAACAAAATGGAAATCCAAGATTTGGTTTAGGGTTAAAAATGCCTTACTTAATTAGAGAACATGCCGCTCGTGCAAATAAATACAGTGAAGATGATACTGTCAAACTGCTGGACTTTCTGGTTGACAACATTTTTGTAGAATTTAGTTTTAGAAGTTTTTCAACAGTCCCTTGGCATTCCAATGTGCACAAATTGTATGGCCCTATTAGCCGACTTGTTTTTGTACTCATTTGAAGCAGAATTCATTCAGGGACTCTTGCGAAATATAAAAAAAAGATCGTTTAAATTTACTTTTTGCTATATTAAGGATGATTTTCATTGAAAAATCCTACGTTCAATCTCGACCAAATTTTCCCAGCGAACTAGAAATTAAAGAAAGCACAGGCTCAACAAAATCTGCTTCAAACCTAGATTTTTTCCTCGAAATTGACCGGGGGAACTTGCTACTAACATTTACGACAAACATGGCGACCTCAACATTCCTATTGTCAAGCCTTTGTTCCTTTTGTTTACATTTTAACTTTTAGTTTGTTTCAAATTTGTCCTTTCTCTTTGAACTATGCACTTTTTGATCTCTAAAGAAGTTCATTCAAGTCTTTGTTCGTTTGGTTTCGTTTTTCCCATTTGTTATATTTATTTTTCTTTTTGGAATATGCACCTTTGACCTTTCGCATGGGGACTCTGCAATAAGCAGAGTTCATCAAATTTATCTCCCTTTCAGTGCATTTTGTGATATAGACACACTTTTACATAAAAAGGGTATTTTGAACAGATATATTGTTTGGATGGGATATAAGCGCAAAATACAAGACGTGGGACGAAAAATGTCCCGAGCCGAAGGCGAGATTAATTTTGTCTCAAGACTTGCATCTTTTGGAAATATCCCGACACGACATGATATATATTATTAAGTTTAATTCTATCGAATGTCCAAGTTAGTGCGTTAAAAGGCATTTGTGACTGAGATTTTATAAACGTCATTGTGGCAAGTATTTGTTGGTAATACCACTTCGGAAATACCCCTCTAGTTAAAAAAAGGTAGTATTTGTGTCAGCATTCATTTCTAGTAAATCTAGCCAACAAAGACTGTAATGACCAATGTAAATTAACTATCAAGTCAACTATAGGACACCTGATAAATATCAATATTGCCAATCCCTGTATATATAGAATATAGAAAATTTTGTATCTTGTACTGACTTTAATTAATCACGGAAAATATTCAGTGAGCCCTAAGGGCGAACTGAATATTTTATCGTGATAAAGTCGGTACAAGATACAAAATGTCCTATATTCTTTTTATCGGTAATTTTAAATAAAAAATATTCTGGAGCTGAAAATGTCATATTTTACATCTTTTAACACAAGATCTACTTCATTTCAACGTATGACAGCAAGACGTCGTTCGGTTTAATGAATGACGTCGGTTCTTTTTCATTCATGAAATGACGCGCATGAAGACAAAGCACGTGACGTTAATGCTTGACAACGTGACGTTTCCTTCACAACAAGCCGATATTTTTTTTATCTGTGCCAGTAGACTTGTACAGGAATGATCGGTCAGTACAGATCAAAGGGAATTGCTGCAAATTACTGATAAATATAAATATATATATATATCCATGCAGAGGGTAAATCTGGCCAAGCTTGCCACAGGAAATAAATAAAATATGTTAAATTGGAATGTAACTACATAACTTTTTAATATCTTGTTCATGCATTTTTATAAAACATTTTTAATTGGAAACATGTAAAAAAAACAATGTTGAGTCTTAAGATAAACACTTTGTCATTCAATTCTTAATACAGGTGAATTTATATGTATATGGTGAAGAGCACTGCTCAAGGACATTTGTGCAATTGTCCATTGTGAAGTTCTAGTCAGTAGAGACTAAATATTACTGATCATCATTCCAGAAAGCATTAATTTTATTACATGCCAAATGTTTCTTTTTGTATAATTTTATCAAACTTTTGTGATTGTTTCACTGATGTAATGTTAAGATTTCATGTACCAGATGAAATGAAATGTAACTTGCTGTAAATTTTAGTCCCTTGATAGCTTGCAAGGCCAAAAAACAAGTAGATTATCATTCCTGTCCACATGTATTATTTTTTCCTTATTCCATAAAAAGCTGTAATATGTATACTTCTGTTAATCACTCATACAAAATAATAAATATACAATCTTTCCACCCACCCATCAAAAATATGGATGATAATCTGCTAGGCCTGGAAATAGGTTGTTTGCCTGATTATGAGATTATTCTGCTATTTATACATTAACTAAATGTAGGTGCAAATAGTTGATAATGTAGTTTGTTTTGAGCACACAGTGTCAGTATATAAATATTGTTATACATCAGTTAATGATAGCACTGTTTGTTGTCTGTATATAATGGATGATGTACATGTAGGACAATAAATCAACTCTTTGTATTTGTAGAATTTTATAACATGCCCTAGTTTAATTGATGAAATCAGATCTCTATCATGGTGGTAGATTTATAGAAAAAGGAGATGTGGTACGATTGTCTACAAGACGTAACATATAAATTACAAACATCTTCAGGTTGTCCAAAGGCCTTCAATAATGGACACATATCAACACCCTACTGCAAGCTGTAGAAGGCCTATGAAATAAAATGTGATGATATTCAAATGTAACTGCTATGAGTCAGATAAGTATACCTTGTGAAACAGATTCAGGGGAACAAGGTCGTAGACATCTACCATTAGTATGAAAGTGAAAATGTTCTTTTAAAGATGAAGTGAGACAAAATGGAATTGTCTGAAAGTGGACGTCTAAACTATTCTTTCTTAGCTCTTTGTTTATTTTTCTGCTAAATGTTATCGGATATCTAAAGCAACATTCAAAGGCTTATCATAAACTGATACCTCATTACATCAAATTTAATTTCTTTTTGTTTGGATTTAATATGGTACACTCCACATTAGTGTACTTAAGATTGTATCCAAATTCTGAGACTTGTATTCTTATCAGGAATCTGCTGATCTTCAGTTGCTTCAAAGAATAATAACAGATATGGAATTATGGATGCCAAGTTTCATGACCTGTATGATTGATTGATTGAATGTTTCTTAACATCCAGTGGCAAGTATTTCATGCATATTCAGGACAAGAGCATATGAGTGAATGATGATGATGAACCCTGCTTTGTACTAGACCGACATGCTGAGCCGGATTTTTAACATGCTAGCTCACAAAAGCAACAGTCCGCAGGAAGACATGCCACTTTAACCAGACACATTATTATGACTCTGGGCTGATCAGTCTTTGCTCTTACTTCTTAATGCTGTGTGCTTAGGGGAGAAGCAGCAAATACCAATTAAAGTCCTTGGTTTGACCCCACGACCTTCTGCACTCGAGATGAGCAGACTAACCATTACACCACCGAGGCGGCATGACCTTTACGAGAGAATCAAAAACAGTCATTTTTTGTTCTTGTTATTTTTAATTTTGCAATGGTTTGGCAGCCTGTACATATTTAAATAAAAAAAATTAGAGCTATGCCCAGATGACAAGGATAACAACATTTATTCTAATTTGTCAGGGTCTTTGTCCCCACAACTCTTTATAATAGGTCCCTAAATTGCTGTCCATGAACCCCTGTTTCTATTTTGGGATCCTAGTTCTGGCCCTGATATTTTTTATATACGGCTCACACGATATCCAAGGAACATTGGCTTCATAGCAACAATTAAACCTATAATATTGCTTTAAGATGACTGAATGCAAGAATACATATTTTTGTTCAACCATATTGGACTTAATTATATTATTAAGATGAGTTTGTGTAAAAATGTGTGTACCAGATAAATCAAACTTTTCCACTTCAGTTAGCCTATTAAATTAGTTGATCTGTTATTACTATAAAACTTAATCCAAGCACACATCTCTGTACTAAGAAAATGAGGTCAACAACAGGTGGCATTAGACTGAAACTAAATGTGAACCAATTTTCACAGATTTACTAGAGGCAATTCATGTGTGTGAATTGATAAATTTGTTGAAAACCAGGTTATTATTTTTGGCTTGTTTGTAATTTGATTTTTTCCAATATTGATAATTATTTGAAATTTTCATTTGTATCTGTATTTTTAAGAAGATGATGGGTCTTTGCTTAATATGGCAAAGAATTTGTTGCTGATTCTTTTTGTCAAATGAGCATTTAGAATGAGAATGAACTGCAATATTTGATAAGGTTTTGAATATAAAATGGAAATATTTTGGACCAAATGATATAACTGTGCAATGCTGGAAACCTTAAACAAAGGAAAATACAGCTGTCTAGTTTACCAAATTAAAATATTACATTTCTTGTTTCTTTGAGAGGAAATTATTGTAGACTTTACCTTGTGGTGTGAGATTTGCTATACAATTATCTCCCGTTTACCGTAAGAGCTGCAGATATCCACATCCCATCATTGATGGAATGAGCATTGATATGATTCTTTGTGGAATTCATGAAAGGTTCATGAAATTTTTTACAAACAAACTGTTTGTGTCACCTTGCTATAGCAACATAGTATCACTTCCTTTATCTCACGTCCTCTTCACACTTCTCTAATCTGCAACTACTCTAGGAATGGATACCATTCAAAGTAATTCATACTCATAACAAATTTATTGTCTCCTTTATTTAAAATGTAACAAAATTATAATCAATATTTATTTCAAATATTGTAATGTCAATGAACTTTCTGAGCCTGAAGTCTGGATGACAGTTCATCAAAGAGAGTTTTAAGCTGTGATGGATTGACAAAGAAATGTGTAAACAACCGTCTCTCTTTACAAAGTAGTGTGTCATGTCGCAATGCCTGCAAAGAAAACACACATGAAAACATAAAGGATTGTATCAAAGAATAGGCAACCCTCAATGCAAAACTAATAAAATGTTTTGTGTGTCCTAATTAGTCATCTTAACTAAAGAAATTCAGCAAGAACACTGACCTTCCCAGAATTATTTTAACTCTAAGCAAAGGCCAGTCTTTACTCTTACCCCTAAATGATGCATGCTTTGTGGAAGAGGTGTGCATGCTAACTTTTTCACCATTGGGGCAGTTCAAGTTAATTCAAGCCATGTAAATGTATACCGGTACCTTGAATAACAAATTTGAAAAGTTTGGTGGATGACATCAATAACATTTCTTCATGCATATCTGTATATGGTGTCTCGCCTTAAAATAATTTTATACAAATCAACTCAGTAGTTTAGGTGGAGTTGTGCCTAATAATTTCAATCATGTTGAACCCTTATGCTGAATTATCTTTCCTTGGAAGTGTCTGCCAACATTTATGTTTCTTAATGTACTGTTGCACATTCATAAATAGTGCCTTAACTTCAAATAGAGTTCATCAAAATCCACTTGGGTGAATGCATCAGAAAGCACTTATTTTTGTTCATGTGTATCTACCGGTATATATATTGCCTTTACTACATATAGTTTCATACAAATCTACTTATTGATTTAGGTGGAGTTGCATCTATGTTGAACCCTGGTGCTCAATTATCTCCCCTTTGAAGCAACTATCAGCAATTACATTTCTTCATGCACATTTGCATATGGTAACTTGACATCAAATAATATTTTTTCCATACAAATTCATTGCTTAAGAAGGAATTGTGCTTACCATTTCCATATATGCTGAACCCTGAACTTGAATTATTCCCCCTGGAAACATCCAACAGCAATTATATTTTTTCATGCCCACCGACATAAGGTGACTAATCATCTAATAAAGTTTTATAAAAATTCATTCAGGGGTTTTGAAGACTTTCTCTTAAGAGTTCCAGGCATGTTGAAAACATAAGTTGAATTATTTCCACTGGGAAGTATCTGACACCAATTATATTATGATATAGAAGTTACTATGCCTAAATAGTGGTTCATAGTGCATGATCCAGAGGGGACCAAAACTGTTTTTTTTTTTAAATCCTTGAACAGTCACACAAATTCATATTTCCATTTTTCATGTTAATCTAAATGTAAATACTGGGAATACAATACCTGTTTCTTCTTCTCTACATCTTTGACAACATCTTTAATGGAATGTTCTAGTTTCTTTAACATTTCCTCTAACTGTGTCATAGAGTCTATCAATTCTCTAGGTGTCAAACATGGCTGTCCACTCGTGGTACTAGAACCTGAGTATACCACCTGTTCACTTGTATGTAAACTTTCTTCCCTAAAACAGCAGTGAAAAACATATTTCATTTCCAATTTATTTATATTAACTACTTGCTAATTAAATTTGATAGCAAGCAAATAAATCAATAAAAAACAGAATTTAACAAATAGCAAATAAATTATGAGAAAACAGAACATCTATCATATTAGGGATTTTCCAAAATTGAATGTATGAGGGGTCAGAATCTATTAAAACTTGATAGGTGATGATTATTTGGAAAGATTCACCAAACAATTATATGAAATAGTGAGTTGAAATTTTTGAATGGTTGGATAATGGTGCCCTCTGACTCCCTGTATCTTTATTTCTGGCACAGCCCTTAATGTAATTTTTATACAACCGCAAAAAATTGCGGTCGTATTATGGTATGGCGTTGTCGTCGGTGTTGTCGTCGTCGGCGTCGGCGTTCCTGTCTGTAGACAGGTTGGTTTCCGCACGATAACTTTGTTCTAGTTTACCAATCCTTTTAATATTTTATGACATTGATAATTGGTACAAGATAAAGGTTGATATTGATTTTGGTTGATCTAGCCCCACCCGTTTTTGGGAGGGGCCAGAAGGGGATTTTTCCTTATTTGGATAAAAGTTCTCCATTTCTTGTCCAATTTTGATGGGGTTTTTTCTTTGTATTCCCCATGAAAAAGTCAACATAATAGGCCACAATCATCATGACATATCTCTTACTGATATTGAGATATAGGGGGTCCTAAAATGGCCACACCCTAATTTTTGGAACTTTTTTGTTTCTCGTCCGATTTTGATGGGGTTTTTCCAAATGATTCCTTTTGAAAAATGCAACAAAAGTTACTCCAAGCATTTT
>JAULBM010341573.1:0-12559 GCA_032357055.1 Geukensia granosissima
ACCCTGCTTTGTACTAGACCGACACGCTGAGCCGGATTTTTAACGTGCTAGCTCAAGAAAGCAACAGTCCGCAGGAAAACATGCCACTTAACCCAGAAACATTATTCTGACTGTGGGCCGACAAGTCTATGTTCTTTCTCCTAAATGCTGCTTGCTTAGCGGAGAAGCAGCATTTACCAATTTTAATGTCTTTGGTTTAACCCGGCCGTGGATCAAACCCACGACCTTCCTCACTCGAGGCGAGCACGCTAACCATAACACCACCGAGGCTGTCGTCTAGGATGTGCACTACTACTTGGGAGGTATTGATAAGTTCCAGTGGTTTTTACATACAATCTAAAATCAAATATACCATTAATTTGAAAGCGCTCCCCTTTGTACACCTCTGTAATTAGATATGTAACCTCAATATTGGAGACATTATAAGTAAAGGTAGAGGGTCAAAACTGTTTGCAATAGCAAAAAATTCATCAATTTGCGATTTGTCACACTCTGTAATCATTAAACCATCACCTTGGTATTGGCAGATCATCTTTATAATATCTGCTTTATATCTTTTTAAGTATGACTGAAAGATGCAAATCGGTCGCTGTAGGTGATAATATTCCACCTTGAGGCGCACCGATTACTTGTTAATATAAGTTTCAATTGAACTGGAACTCATTGTTTTCTAAAATCAGTTCTGCAAATGTAATTAAATCTAACTTGTTAGCTACCTTGAACTTATATTTAGATCGATCAATTCTATCTAATGAAGACTTTATAATATCTAGTAAATTATTAATATTCATATTTGTATACATTGAGCTCACATCATAGGCAACGAGTGTGCAAATTAATTTTCAAAAAGAAGCCAATTATTGCATATAAACGCAACGAAAATTTGAAAGAACATTTAGCAAAAACAAAGATCTATAGTAGGGAGACTTTTGAGAAGGGACCCTCGCTAAGCACAACTTCAACTTAGCTAAAAATCCGGAAACACCGTTTATTAATTAAGCAATAAAAATAAGAAGGCAACTGAAGTTTATGACTCTAAGATAATACGGTGTCAAGTCTTGACTTTAAATGTATGATGGTGATGGGAATCTATACATTTGTGTGTTTTTTACATACAGTGTTGATAAGAGCTGTCTTTTGATTGGTTAATCTAAATATAGAATCTCGAATATAGAATCTCGTCTTTTAGATCTTGAATTTCGAATTTGGAATTTCGCATTTAGAAGTTTGGATATCAAATATCGTATTTCGAATTTCGAATATCGCATGAGCATTCTGGGCTTTCGTAATTCGAGATATTACATCACATCATCGAAATTTTTAATAAGAGATACAATATCTTAAAATCTTAAATTCAAATTTCGAAATAACCAAAAAGGAACTTGGTTTCTAAAATTTATATATGGTTTTTGCTAAAAGACACCTTTTCTTATGAAATATTTTATTGATTTCACGTCATTTTGCGGATGAAAAAATTTAAAGTAAAATGGTATGATTTTAGCAAAGGGATTGCAATTTATATTACAATGCTGTAAAAATCAGCTTTTCGGTTTCTCTACCAGGAGATAAAACTCCTGCAACTTAATCATATCCAGATTTTTGTTTTCTGACTTCTGACTATTCTTGCCCAGAATATGGCTAAAATGTTGTACACTAGATGTTAAGCAACAAAAACTCAAAAACAAAATGCAGAATGAATAACATTTTAGCTCTACTGGACTAAAAGGTCATGTGAGCTTTTCCCATTACGTCGCGTCCGTCTTCTTCGCCAACAATTACAGAAAAATCTCCTCCTCATAAACCAATCTGCCAATTTGGACCAAACTTTGGTGGAATGGATCTTGGGTGGTCACCTTTCATAGATTTGCCCAGCATCCCCATACGCTTTACAAGATGGCCGCCTTTACTAAAATAGAAAAATGGAATGGTACCTTTAAAACTATCTTTTCTGAAACTACTGATCTTATTGCAGAGTGGTCCTTACATATTCCCTTTTTAAAATTATGTTCGACATCTCCGCTCACCAATCAATATGGCCGCCTCTGCCGAACTTAGTTTTACAAAGAGTCGTGTTATTATAGTATTATTAACTGTAATATTCAGGTAGGAACAGTATCATTATACGCATACGCAATGTTGAATTTGGGACGATTTAGAGCTATTGGAGTGGTATTCCACCTTAGTAGATTTATAAATTACTCTGCTTTTCACGTGGTTAGAGTGCAGTCTCATTTATTCCATATCTTTTCACTTTCATACACCATGAGAAATTCACATGAAAATCTTCTTGTCTGAATCTACAAAGCCAATTTCAAACAAACTTTGTTGGAATGGTCCTTACATGGTCTAATGCCAAAAATGTGTCCGGCTTTCCCTACCACCAATCAAGATGGTCGCAACAGCCGAACTTAGTTTTACATGGGATCCTATGGGAAATTCACTTGAAAATCTTCTTGTCTGAAACTACTGAGCTTATTCCAAACAAACTTTGGTGGAATGTTCCTATGGTTGCCCTCTTCTAAAATTGCTTCTAGAATTATGTCCCTTCCTCCTTCCTTTCTGGCTGCTATTACTAAATAAAGAAAAAAACGAGTGGAATATTTTAAATGTCTTCTTGTCTGTTACAATGGTCTACCAAAATTATGTCCGGCAGTCCCGCCCGCCAGAAAAAATGGCTGTCATAGCCAGAGTACCCTATTGAAAAGTTTGTTGGAATGTTCTTCCAAAACAATGTTCTGTATTCCTGCTTGTTAATTAAGATGGCTGCCACAGCTAAACTTTTTGTAAAATAGGACAGTAAGGTGAATTCACATAATAATCTTCTTATGTGAAAATACTGAGCGAGTTGGCATTTACCATGTGCAAGTAAGTACGTATAATGCAATAAGGTAGACACAACATTGTGATGAAAAAGGGCAAATGGGCAATATCCCAGAGTATAACAAGTGTTGAAAAAATCTTCATGCGGTTGCCAGTGAAAAGTAATAACAAATCGAAAATGTTACAAAAAACCAGGCACCACACCAAAAGTTACTTCTCTTATTACAATCGAATGGTTACTCAGCTGAAAGTTAATTGACTATTGCATTTAATCTATGAAAAAGTTGAAAAGGCGCTAGAAGGTCCTCCGGTTTAAATAATTCTCCGAAACCAAACTTTATACCTTTAATATGATTCCAACCCCATTTTTCATTAAAAATAACCCGTCATTGATCTGTATACATTTTTACAAAATTTCCCCATTTATGACAGACGAAGAGACATGTCTTACAATCGAATTTTTTTTATTATATTGACACCAGTTAGAGCAGGTGAATCCTCAGATTGCTGACGAACTGTGCTAATTCTATTTTGTATTTTAGTCATTATACTTGAATTGTCAAAAACATTTAAGTCACAGATCAGTAATTCTCATAATATTTATTTACCTATGATTCATATAACAAAAATTCTTTGAAAGGACCATTATGAATGTGCAGGACCATAAATCCAAATTTGGCAGTAATTGGAGTAAAACCGTTATCGTTTCACGAAATAGCTTTGATAGTGTCATCAAATTTCCATACATAATACAATAGGTACAATTCTCAAACCAAACTACATATACCTATCTCTTGTTCCTGCATTTATTAAACACTTGGGTTCTGATAGTCTAATTGAACATGTCCAATCTACAAAACACTTGGTTTGTCATAATTGCGGACGACAGGCCACGTCTGGTAAATGATATTTTTCAACCGATGTTTATTTCCTGTTAACAATATTTTAATTATTTGTTTTCGACAAACTTCGTGCCCCTTGATGAACTATTTGAAACTATTGACACTTACAATTTTTTGACTCTTTAGTTTCTCATAACCTTAATAAACAGACATGTTCTCATCTCATTATGTGGGTATTTAATGAAACAGTTAAAAAAATATTTGCTGTGACGGAGCTTTTTTTTTTCGAAAAAAGCCTAGTGCAAAAAATACTCTTACTGGACCTGTGTGGAGATATTCAACATGTTCAATTAATTTTCTTGACAATATTTGCATCAGGTTTGGCAATAAAATTTATAGACACGACAGCTTGTAATGACTAGGAGTACAAAATGTGCCCCTATCATTGCAAACTTATTCCTTCACTGCAATGAATCCCAATTATGGGTCAAATGGTTAATTGTGTATAAACTTGTCCGTATTGCTCTTTTATGCAGCAATACTTTAGATAATAAATAAACGCTATCTTTGCATTTCCAGCAACTGATTTCGTTTTCATAAATATGTTAAGACATTTAATAAATTTTACACAAATATAAAGATATAATTTTAAAGTAAGGTTGCACCCTTTTGCAAATTGATTTATAAGGGTATTTTGCACCCCAAATTCTGTGGAATAGGAGTAATTTAAGCTCGTAATTTAAACACACTCATTTGTTACTTGTCAGTTACTTGAATAAACTTATACACCATTTTTATCTTTACAACATTATTTATAGATTTTGCGATCCATACCCGTCACCATAAGTGAGATTCCACATACATGTGTTCATAAGAAATGACAAAATATAGGGTAAATGTCAGACCACAAAAAAAGAAAATTTACAAACTTAAAGGAAGATGAATTTCTTTGGAGCAAAAAAAACAGGATAAATGATCTCCACAAAACTTTTTATTAATGGCCTGACATTAACGTATGAGATAAAGTCATACAATAAGTCAACCAGAGGACACAATCAAGATAAATGCAGGAATAATGTAAAGCAGACTGACAATCAAATATAATTTTAAGACTGTATAATTTGACAAATCCATGACAACAATTCCTTATATGAGACAGGCACATGAGACATGGGGTGAGGTTAAACTATTTTATTTGGATTCCATCCCCCCCGCCCAGCGAGTAATCTAAGGAAAAAATCAAAGATAACAAAAGCAGTTAAAGACAAATTATAAAAATCAAGGAGATGTTCAACCAGTCCTACTAGAAAGTTCCTGAATTATTATCACTTTTCGGAACGGCCCAAGAAGGGGAACAGTTCTTTTATAATTTTAATCAAACCGGAGTTTCCGGGAATGAATTTTTAAAAAGGGCTATACTCTGACTGTAAGAAGATAAAAATAAATTAAGATGGTCGGACAATAGAAATGATTTGCTCTGATATTTTCATTGATAATAACATGCAAAATGATTACTCCCTTATATAAAAGAATAGTTTAAACAATTTCGAACGTTAGGAGAAAGTAGAAAATTAAAATATGAGATGATAGTATATGAGAAATTTATCTTTTAAGTTATTGTGACATTAAATTATTCTTTTACTTGCAATTAAAAAATGAAAATAACAAATAACAGTCTACTTAGCTCTTTTAACTTAGCATGCCCGTAGCCAGAAATTTTCAAAGTAGGGTTCGACAACCTCGACCTTCACGGCCGGGGGTCAGTGGTTTTGGTGCAAAATACTGCAATCCAGCCATTTAATGGCACTTCTTTCATTTTAGAAAGTCCTGTTTTAGACAATTCTAGTCAAACTTCAATAGGAAATTGGAGTTTAATCGAAATTATTTGTTTTAAAAGGGGGTTCGTCCGAACCCCTCGAACCCCCTGGCTACGAGATGCTTAGTTACTGTTACATTGTGGTTTTATTGAATATATAGATTTTACCAAACGGACGAAGCAGGTGGGATATCATTGCTGATCTCCACAGAATAGCAGTGAATAGTGCCCATTTTGGACCAAACTTTTTACCGTGGCATAGACTTTATTTAATTGTGTAAGTATTTTAGAAGCTTCTTAGGCTCCCCTGATCTTATATTGCTGCAAGTGATCTATACAAATAAGTTAAAATCAACTACCTAGACCACTCGGCCACCAATTTTTAATTGATATAAATGACAATTTTTGTTTTAATCCATTCAATTGTTAATAGAAATAGTTTTTATTTTTGCCATATGGTCTTACGTTAAAAGAAAGCCCGAATGACGACTATTCCAAACACGGTTTAGAAACCAAAGTTATACAAAGTAAATATTTATCTGGTTCGTTAAATAATATGCCATTTATTTTCATTCCTTTGTACGATATCATTTCCCTGTTCATATGCTCTGGGCGATAACCTAATATAGCGAGCTGGGACCAAAGAAGGATAACTAATGTCATGGCTGCTTTAATCCATTCGTATTATTCTCTTTAAAAAAACGACTATGTACAAATAAAACAAAAACCATATTAGGAATCGAGTATATATATGACATTGGAATGCATTTATGTACATTTTATACAAATTAAGAATTATACTAATGAAAACATAAATGAAAAAATATACATAACAGGGCCTACGTATCAATGTCGTAAAGATGTATTACATGTAAAAGTAGATTTAATGGCTGCTATATTTTTAGAAATTTTATTTGCTAGTAAAAAAATCCATTTTGTTTTCTTTTTTCTAGTTTTTTTTTAAGACAGATACTTAACGTCGCAAACTTTCTATTTGAAAGATGGCACTTATTGTATAAAGTGTAATTACTGCCTTTCGCTTTTTTAAAATTATATTCTTCAGAATGGAGACTGCTCTTGGCACGCCAATTCCTTATTGGCAGTCAACTCTTGATTTTGACATGGCAGATCCAACACAGACGATACTATTTACGGAAAGATACTTTGGCAATGGTTTTGGGCTAGTCAAAACTGGACCATTTTCTAATTTTAACACTCCACGTGGACGACTGTTTCGACAAATAGGCGCTGATGGTTCCTTATTCACTAGAGATGGTATTAATTTAATCCTGATGCAAATGAGATTGGCTGAAATTTCTGAGCCAACTGCAGTACAGCAAGCTTCATTAGAAGGGCAACACAATGGTATCCATATTTGGGTTGATGGTTTGATGAACGATTTGGAGTATAGTCCACATGATCCCGTATTTTTTACCCATCATGCATTTGTTGATTTTATATGGGAAATGTTCAGAACGGAACAAAAAAGACGTAATATAAACCCAGAATTGGATACTGTCGCTCCACCGCCTGATGTATCATTTCAGAATGTTACAGATCCAGCCGTAGCACTAACTGGATATTATAATAATGACGGATATTCCGAAATGATAGCGGCATTGGTTCATTATTTACCTGTTTTGTCATGTCCTTCGTGTGGGAATAGTCCAGACGTTGTTTGTGACTTCAAAAGAGATGTTTGTGTTTCAAAACCGAGAGATCCACGTGAATATATGGGAAATCCAGAAGAAGCAATGGCAAGTGTGCAACTTATTGTTCAAAATGGTCTCAGTATCACACAATTTCCAATTTACTTCCGAGATGTTCGCGTTCGTATGGATTCTCTGACCCTTAATTATGACGATCCAACAGCTATACCTCAGTCAGTTGGAGTAAGAGCGGCCTCAAACGAAAATCAACAGATAGTGTCTCGCACAAGAATGGCGATGAATGGGCAAACATCAACGATTGGTGGAATCGGAGGGACAAATCCATCTATATTTCATCCATTTTTAGTTGGAAATGGTCAGTTAACATTACGAGCAAACAGACAACGCCTAAGAGGAAGTAGTGAACCTCGCAACACAGAACATTCGGCGCCCATTAAAACTAGTTCAAATCACCATGGCTATACACCATTTCCAATCAACCAATTTTTTGAAAACGTCGGAGAAATTCCATGGAATAATATTCCTGAACATCTAAGATTCAACGTGAGACCTTCTGCAGCACACGGGCCGGTTCCTTCTTTATTTAATAATTTGCCTTATTAAATAATGCTAAAATGGGTGGTTTAATTTCTCTCAAAGTAATACATAGGATAGTTAATTAATATATGTCCCATAAAGTCCTACTTAAAACTATATAAGACATTGGTAATCACCAATTAAAAATGATTGGTGTATTCATTGGGTTCTCTATAGCAATCAAACGATGTCTGTTTTAATGTATTCATAACTCAGTTGAAGTTGAGAAGTAAGCCAAAATATGGTGTTACTTTCTCAGACTTGTTAGATTCTACTAACCAATTAGAAGAGAGATACGGAATATCTTCGGATTTTGACATCTTTACGATTTTCAAAATAAAGAGAATTAATGCTTTAGAAGTGCATAAGAATGTAAAGTTGGTTGATTTGATGGTTATATGAATTTTTTTGTTAAGATATTGGTTTCCATATTTCAGTTTTAGGCAGCCATACAGCTTGTAATGGGTTCGGAATAAGCCGATTCCCTACTTGACAGGCTTTAATGTTGTACAATTATACAGCTACTTGCAATTTACTGTGATAACAAATTTCCACATTTTGTGACAAAATGAGCTGAAAAGTCTGTGTTTTTAATTTAATTTTTTAAAACTGGAGTTAGTGTCCTTTCAGAAAACTCAACCAGATGTGGATTGAAATTTCCTTTCTTACCATTGGTATCAAAATCTGCTGAGCATTAACCTAGACCTTGTGTTTTAAAGGGACATATTAGTAGTTTGGTTGCTAAGGAAATATATTAATTGCTGTATTTTTGAAGAACAACCCATCTCCATCAAATCTATGAGGCATGCATATTTGAAATATATAAACATGTATAGATTTTAGAGCTAAAAGAAATCCAAAAGGAAGCCTCAAACCTGTCTAACAGCTTATTTGTCATGCCAAAATCTGGTCCAAAATTTTAATTGGTAAGTGGAACCTTATCCCTTTACCCTGGAATGACAAATTCCGGATCGGAAAATGAACAATGCGGTGGTTTCTTTCAAAGATGAAGGAACTGTTTACCATTCCGAACCACCTAATAAATCCCCGTTTTTTGGAGGTGTCCGCGTTGTTGGTAGTTTTATGCCTGTTACACTGTATGTCATGATCCGTCTTGTTCATGTTTCCAACATTGTAGTGTCCATCGACCTGTCACCTTTTGTCCAGCCCACCTGTTTTCTTTTGCTTCCTCAGATACAGGTGATGCGTATAATTTAAATAAAAAGGTCGAGAATAATGAACTTTCGAACTAAGTGGTCTAAACAACATCAAACTACGGATCTGAGGACGTAGTCGTTGTGGGCAAGTGGTGCTTGGTCTTGGACCATTATAACGGGCAACCAAATAATATTACAGAGGAATCTCTTTCGACAAGGATGAAATAAAATGTCTTTATGAAGTATCATACAAAACCTTTTCATACCAGTTTTTGCTATAGTGGAAAATGTGATGATCCCGTGACTGGGTGACTGCCCAGTTATTTTGAATACTGCGGTAGCAATGTGGCGGCTATGCCAATAGACAACTGATTGCTACTGAGTCTGACAACTGAATAAATGACTAACTGACATTCAAGTAACTGGTGACACAAAGACTGGTAACCGCGTAAATAATTTAATAGTTCAGCACGGAATACTTGTACACAATTTAACATAGATGGATGATGTCAGAATAAATGCTGACTTCCTATCTGATTAACCAAAATTAAACATAAGAATTTTTAACAAAAATAACAAAGAAAATATTAAACAAGACATAACAAAAAACACAAAGAAACAATTATACAAGACATGACATATTTCTCAGATTAGTGAAAGAATAAACTAAATTAGGTTTCAATACAATTTTGAATAGAGAAATAATGAATTTGAAATCTGATTAGGATAAAACATGAAAGAACAAAGTTTAGCATGTCAGTAATTGTCCACAAAACAGATAAATAAATAAATGTCTGAATGATAAGAAAAATCAATTTAAGATTAACCCAGTTTAAGTGAATGATAAGAAAAATCAATTTAAAGATTAACTAAAAGATAGTTTAAGTAAAATATAGGCTGAGTCATAATGCCTGAAACTAATGATGAAAAATACAATTTAGAATGTCTCATAATGTCCAAAATGTCCAAAATACAACTTTACATGAAAGGGTTGAAATAACCACTATCACATATATTTGCTTAATGAGATGATTTTTCAATAAAGACAAAAAGACATTCAATTTATACTGTATATTTAGTTTTGTTAAATTTTGCTTAATGGTTTAAGCCAAACTGGCGTTTGAAATTCAGCAAATTACAAACATTATTTGCATACCGACCATTGTATGTCTAAATGGGACAAAATGAAAATATTTTATAATGGACTTAATGAGATGTTGCACACAAATTATTATGAAATTAACAGTTTACAAATCGTAGGACCCAAGGAGCATCTATCGCTAAATTACTGACTAAATGTTGGTCATTAAAAGTATTCAGAGATGCCAGAAAGACTGATAAAGGACCACATCAGAAACATTCTACTTATTTACAATAAGCTCAGCACTTAACGTAGCATCATTTATTTAATCAAGTTCAACTGACGAGGCCTACCTGGTGGGGATACCGACCAGACTTATTTTAGATATCCATCTTATGACGAGGTCTTTCGTTTTGTGTCACGTACATGACTCAGTAATTTCAAATAAGAAGGTTTTTATGGTTAAAAAAATTGCAAAAATAATAAATGTTAAACTAAGTTTATAGGATCTATAATAATAGCAGACGGTAATGCCAGATTCAATTTTAATTCAGAGCTATTTAGGAAAACATACCATTAAAGTTTATTTGCTATTAATTGGATAATTTAGCGAAACTAGAAATGAATCCCTAAACAGGGTTTCTAAACGTAATGTCAAATATGGTAACTAAATTAAGTCATGTTTTAATTAAACTTAGTATAGAAAATCAAATTGTTTTCTGCAATTTTAATTAAAATTAGGAACTAGGAATTAAATATAATTTATTATATTTTTTCTATAAGTTTAAAACATTTGACCTGATATTTTAAAACAATTTTATCCGTTCTCTTAATACATTCAAACACGCTAAATTATGTTTTTCGTGACACTTTGAAATCACCTGTGATAGAGTTATTAGAAACCATAAACGATAAAAAAAGAATTGAAAAAAGTTATAACATGGATTGTTATAACTATTTGTAAAATTAATGTCTGTTTTAGTATACAAGAACATAATTCCTCTAAGCATATTAATAAAAAACAAAAAGGTTCTTACACAAACACCGAAAAAAGAATCCCTACATTAAAAAACTAAATATGTGGAAGGTTGAGCATAATAACTGGAAATATTAATTTTTAGGTGAAAAGGCAATGTCTTATAGAGGTCCTGAATATAACCGTTGCATAATGTCATGATGGTTCACCAACACACATAAACACGAAACCCTAAATAAAAAGACAACAAAGTTTAGCGAGACAAAAAGCTGTGTCAAATAGTCATCTGAAGATTTTATCCTTGAGGTCAACGGTCAAAGTCATATAGAGTTATGAACCTACGCAATACATTTTCTCATTGTGATTAACCCACACACCAAAAGATGAAATCCTACATCAAGGGAAAAAATGTGGCCTTGACACAAATCAATGACAAAAAACCTTTTAATCTGACCTGAAATTAAAGGTCATATTGGATCAAGACATTTCATATTAGGGAGATTCAACAATGACCCAATATGTTATGCCTATGTCAAAGGACAAGGTGTGGTCCAGACGCAAAGTAATGACAGAACCTATTAATTTGACCTTGAGGTCAATGGTTAAGTTAACATCTGTTCATAAAAGATTAGTACAGAATGATACTTCTATAAGCCAAATATCCCTATGTCAAACAACAACTTCATACAATATTAGGTTTTGACGCTACACTGTATTTCAGTGCTTTGGAAATTATACAAATACAGCAAACAGCAAATTTCTGTAAAATTAATCATTATTTGATATATTTCAAGTCAGACTTGTCGCATTACTGCGATGGGACATTAAGTTTTATACCTGTACTTGCATATGGTCTGGTGAATATCTTCGGGCATCTCTGGTCCACCAACAGAGTCATCGACCCGGTGGTGTCAAAATACAAGCTTAACAATACTACATAAGTATGGTGAATTTTGATATGCTATTTACGCATTTCAACGAGTTACCTTTCATCTGAAGCAGACGATCAAAAACATAGTAAGTAAAAGATCCGAACATAGTAAAAGAAATATCAAATCCAAACAAATCGAAAGAGGAAGCCAAATCCAGCGGTAGGGACAACTAATCAGTGCAATACGTTTTGACGCCTCTGTATATTGAAAGCATTAGAATTTAAACAAATATAAAAATAACGTAAAAATATCTTGTCAGATTAGTCTCACGAAAAGGTATTACAAATGGGGCAGAGAGAAATCGTTAAGGTCTCGTTATACAGTTCCGGGTCAAATGGGCATGCAGCACCAAAGTTCCTAAAAAAGGCCTGCATGAAAAAAATGTATATACAGTGGTAGATATTGCATCCTACAGGTAAAAGTAACATTTTAGGGCTTAAATGAAAGCTGAGAAGGTATATTTCACAGTAATGAAAACCATTTATTCCCTGTGAGTATTAATATAAGGTCATAAAGTTAGTGATGTGGTCTGGGAAATTCCCTTTTCCAAAAAGGTGAACACATGGGTAAAAAATATTTTTATTCAAGCAAAGGACGAGGGTTGTTAAGGCCATTAGTTCTACAATGGTCACATGACCCATAGAAAATGCTTTAAATGTGAAAATACTAAAAAAATTATTAATTTGATG
>JAULBM010341584.1:0-12558 GCA_032357055.1 Geukensia granosissima
TTCTTGTCCAATTTTGATGGGGTTTTTTCTTTGTGTTCCCATTAAATTCAAATTAATAGGTTTAAGTGTCATGACGTATCTCTTACTGTTATTGAGATATAAGGGTCCAAAAATGGGCAGGCCCTGATTTTTGAAATTTTTGATTTCTCATCTAATTTTGATGGGGTTTTTTGCAAATGATTCCTTATGAAAAATGCAATAAAAGTTTCTCCAAGCATTTTTTCATAAAATTTACTGTTTTTTTGTATAAAAGGGGTCAAAGGATTTAAAAAATGTGATTTGCAGGAGATGAGAAATTTTGTTTTTCATCCAATTTTGATTGTTTTTTTTTTCATTTGATTCCTCTTAATGAGAGCTTTCAGTAGTATGTCAACAAATTGTCTGTTTTTGAGCTTAAAGTGGTCAAAAGTAGTTGGAGGACGAAATTCAATTTTGTATAATATACAAAAAATTTATTTTTTACACTATTTTGATGGGGATTTTTCCAAATGATTCCTCATGAAAAATGCAAAGAAGTTACTACAAGCTTTTTTTGGTGAAATTTCGAATTTTTGTATAAAAGGGGTCAAAACGTTTAAAATATTTGATTTTGTAGGAGATAAGAAATTTTTATTTTTCATCCGATTTTGATGGTTTTTTTTGCATTTGATTTGTCTCAATGAGAGCTTTTAGTATTTATCAACAGGTTTTTTCTATCTCTTACCGTTTTCAAGCTAAAAAGGTCAAAGTAAGAGGGGTTTGGATTGGAAATTCAATTTCGAATAATTGTGGAAAATTTTTTTTTCATTTGATTTTGATGGGGTTTTTCTCCAAATGATCCTTATGAAAAATTTAACAATAGTGACACCAGTTTTGAGGATAAATCAAGTCAATCCAGTGATATACTGTGTCAAGCATTTTACTGTGTCCAGCACTATGGTATGTCCAGCACATTATTGTTTCCAACAAAATACTGTGTCCACACTTACCCAAAGGTTCATTCATGTCAACATGCTGCTGTTGTATCATGCTGCACTTGCAAAGCACCTGATTTGCATTAAGAATAGAGAAAATTCAGATGAAGAGCATGTGTTAAATAATCATACAACAAGAAAAAAAATGGGAATGAGAAAAAATTGAGACTCAAAACTATAAAACTTCAGTATGCTATGTGATTAATATCCAATTTTCTGTGACATTCAAAATTTCTGAGGATGTTTTAACATATTATAGTTACGAAGTAACTACAGGACCATGAGCTCATTGAGCAAGCTTGGTCTCACAATGGTAAAATTTTTGCCAAAAACAAAGCTAATGTTGTCAAAAGAGTTGTGGATTTAATGACTGTTGATACATTGTTTGCTTAGTTTGTATAACACTGCGTAATGTTAGATCCCTCATCATGGTTTTTTTTGTACCTAGCTATATAAAACTTCTTTATATATACTTCTTTTATATATTTTCTTTTTTACTTACCTACTTGTTTAGGTTTGTGCGTTGTGTTTTTTGATCATATAAATAAATGCGACCTAACATTTGTTTTTACAAACATTTCTTGATACCATATTGATCCTTTAAAGGTATTACCACCACCTGATTAAACAGAATACAAGTAAACATGTTACTTTCAAAACAAATATATTTCTGCTAATTGAAAATTATATGGACCCCGCAATCCATTTATTTATTCATTGCTTTTTCATAGTCCCTCTTGCATAATATTAAGACATTGTCAATTAATAATACTGTCATTGATAAAGTGCACTGTCATTTTTTTCAGTGTTTGTTTACATGTTTTATTGTTTACCTTCTCTCTGTACATATATGTTTATCTGTTATTATCATTTGTGTGTGTGTGTGTGCTGCATACTGTCACATAAATATGCTAACTTTTAATCATGCAACCGTAAAGGTTTTTGATCATGATTAGTACTGATCAGTATAGAGCATGCATCTGACAATTTTACTGCCTGACTGGGTCCACTTACTCATCCTCTGAAATTTATTTTACTTTTAATCATTTCAGGTTCTCAGATTCCCAATACATAAATATATTTTGCTCATTTCTCTGTGTATTCGCATGTTTGGTATCATTTCATAAGCTCGCCATGATGTTATTTCTGTTATTAGTCATTTCTGGTTTCATTCACCAAAATCCCGGACTTTCAGGTGATTTGTTCATCTGTCATATAAATGTGAGAAGTCTATACGTTTTTGACAATAATCTTAATTCGTATCGCACAAAACTAGATGTGATTGAATCGACTTTGTGTTTTCATTATCTGTATGACATTGTATGTATTAATGAAACATGGCTAAGTCCAGTATTTCGAATGATGATATCCATATAAAAAAATTATACTGTCTTTCCCAAGGACAGAGCAGTTGATTCCGGCTATGGGGTGTTGCGATGTATGTTGCGGATCACTTAATGGTCCGTTGCTGCACGGAATTTAAGGTTCAGGGTTTGGAATATATTTGTGTCCATGTGAAATGCAGAAATAAAGCTATTTTGATTGGCGTATGTTACCAACCCCCTGCAAATTTATATAGTGTCAGGAATTCATTCATTGAAAATTTTAGAAATGTCATTGAAAATATGAAAACTGCCTATTTCGATATTATGATTTTAACGGGCGATTTTAACGATAGATGTATATCATGGTATGATAGCCACAGCAGTAGGGAACTTGGTCTTAACCTCTTTAATTTGTCAACGGTTTATAACCTGGTTGAGCTGATAAAAGAACCGACACGTTATTTGATTGGTTCTGCGAGTATATAAGATTTGTTTTGTTGATAATGAATCATTTGTAAAGGATTACCTGTTTCTAAAGCTCATACAAATAAATTTGATATTTTCCTGCAATGAACATATATTGTATATATACCTCTGCAAACAAAGTTATCATCATTTCTGTCTGTCCGTCCATCTGTCAGTCCACATATCTTGTAAGTGCATCTACTACTAAACTGTTTTGATTCATATCTACATGAACATTAGAAACAATTTGTAGATATGCATATAGAAAGGAAATTCATCTCGACTCATTCAAAGGGCAGATACCCCATTGGGGATTGGTGTACCTTTTGAGAGTTTTGCTCACAATATGTCGTGTTTAATCAAACTTGGAAGGACCTATTCCTTTTAAGAGAGAAAGAAGCCTAATGAAGTCACTTGGTTAAAGATTTAAGTCACAACTGTGGAAATATTAATATGATAATGATAATATTCATTGCTTTTGCATTTTCATTAGCATATAAAAGCATTCATTGTAACATATTTTTTTAAAGCTTGAAGCTCTTCATTCTAAATTTGCATTCATTCAATGCTTTTAATTACATCTTTAAAACCTGCAGAATGAATTTTGTAAAAAGTATTGGTTTAGATAAATATAATTTTTAGAGATCTATTTAGAAGCATGTGCAGTCTTTTGGATTTTGTGCTTTATGGAGTTATGAAATATCAAATTTCAAGTCATATGATTGTCATTTTTTTTCAATCAGAATGTCAAGATACAATGCAACACACACCCAGTTTAATTATTAAACTTCCATAACATTACTCCTTTGGTGAAGGGGAGGAGCTTAAAAAATATGAGTTGTTTTGTAGATAAATTTACAGATTTTCTGTCAGGCAAGATTTCTTGGTCATTTGGATTTTTTGCTTTATTCCAATCAGAAAAAGTTTTAAAAATTGCTTGTACAAGACAGTTGCTTTACAGTTTATTGTGAAATACAGTGAAAACTATGATGGTTTAAAATACAATTGCTTGAATGCCATTGATGTCTCAAACCTTAATTGTAGTACCTTTGCTGGGATTTGTTCAAGCCATTGAAGTTTGACTGTACTAACAATATAGGGGATTAGTGATACTGGAGTTACATATTAGCATCTCTCATCATAACTTGTCAACAGATATTTTTTAACCTGTATCAAAATGGATTCATAATATGTAAATTATAATGTTACAGACCTTCCATTCTACCCAATCAGATTAGTATTTAGTAATAAAAATAGTATTACACAATAAAAATATATACATTTATTTATATCAACAGACAACAGTTGCTGGAACAAGAGAGAAGAGACAGGGAATTGGCTTTACGTCTGGCTGCAGAAGATCAGAATGAAGTGGAAGATGTTGTTGTTCCACCATTACAAAGGTACAAAAAGTTCTGTTTTATGTACTTATTTTAAAATTTAAGGAAATAGTATTTTGATTTACTTTCCAGGAATAAACATTGATAATATGCATAAAAGCAAAGTACTTGTTAATAATTTCATTGTATTTTTGAAAGTCTAATGTAAAAGATATCATTGATTATTCTTTTTAATAGTATTCCAGGGGATGAGAACAGGTTACTAATAATACTAATAAAACTATTATTTGCTGACAAAATGATGATCAATCTAATGAATGAATTCAGGATTGAAATTATTTTTTGTTGCCAAAAATAAACTCCTACAAAAATGTGTTTTGGTTTCAAATATGAACAAAAATTTCATTAATTTGCATTTTATAGCATAGAAGGTGCAATTTTATTTGTGGATCAATACTGGTGTCTGTCCATTAGACACGTTCAAAATACTAGGGATTACAGAATACTCTGTCTCTACTAACCCAAATCCATTTTGTACATATTTGACTTTTTAAATTTTGAGGTAAAACTTGAAATGAATATTGAATCATTTTGTTAGCAATCACCAATATCACCAAATTCTTCACTGTATTGTAAACTTAGCTTGCACCAATCCCAATCACTGGCCTAAAACTGTCAAAAAAGAATAAATATGCTAGATATGTGTCCATGCAAAATACATCACAGCACTGGCCACTCAGTAACAAATGTAAATTTCTGAATATAAATACTGTACTTTTTGGGACTATAAATCTATATAAACATTTTGTTTGTATTACAACTATGTAATTGCAATAAATGTAAAGACAATTTAATTAACTCAGGCAGTCTTTCACAGAACAAAGATATGGAATATATGACAATACCACATATTTAAAATTTCATAATATATGAATTACTCTGGTACATAAGAAAAAAATGAAGTTTTTAGATAAATGGAAAAAAATTTAAAAAACTGCCATTTGCATCTGTTTGAAAGATAAACAACATTAAAAATGAAACTATTTGGATGGCCACATGACCAACAACTTCCATTTTATCAAAATAATATCTTACTTAGATATGTTCTTTACTTGCAAATGTGAAAGGGAAGCAAGCTGTTGATCATGCTAAGAAATAAAACAGAAAAAATACAGAAGGACGGTTAAAATTTATATCAAACACACAGTCTGTCCAGACTGTGCTTCTATTTTATGTGTAATCCCAGTATGAATGAAACTTATTGCCTTTCTTTTGTTTGTGAAATGAGGCATTATTCAGATTTCATATTATAAATAAGCAGCTTGCTTTCCTATGGCTATTCCATTTAAACATGTGTACCAGGGGCGGAAGGAAAGTTTAACATACAACAACACACAGAAATTTTTCATGAATCGGCATTTCCAATAATAAACATATACAAGGACCAGCAGGAATTATTAAACCTTCCTTCGAACCCTATGTTACACAATTTGATGGAAAAGCCCTTGCAAACATTGACAGTATTTATTTTAACATGTACATTAATGTATTTCTAGTCACAAGAGCATTTGATTGCTGTGTAGGACATTATTTCCAACCCCCTCCTAATTTCTAGTGTTGAATGACATTGTTGGGGATTTTAAGAATTTTTATTGCTTCCATGTTCATGATGTTTTGTAATATTGTCTCCCATTTAAGCTGGAACCCAGTTTAGCAGTAAACATGTTAAAAGGACAGTTTTTAAATTTTCACTGTTTGGAGAAAAGTTTAAAGTGATAGTTATGGCATGCATTGGACAGTAAATATTTGGCTACGATTTTGTCACTCAAAATAAATTTGAAAAAGCAGATTTCTATTAATATTTATTATTGCCAGACCTATATGATGGGCAACAATTCTTACCAAACTATCACTCACATAAAATGATATAATAACAATGTTAATCATAACAGGTCTGAAGAGTTCAGAAATCAACGTGCTGCAGCATTGCAGAAGAAATATGATTTAACAAAATGGAAGTATGCTGAGCTACGAGACACTATTAACACGTCATGTGGTAAGAAATAATGAAAATAATAGTTGTTACAAGTTCCCTTATAATGCAAACATGTTACCATTTTATATACTCCCATCCCTGAGTTGGTGGTATTCTAAAACCACCTTGTTGATCTATTCATCAATCCAAAATTTTAATTACAAAATTCTTAGTTCCCAATCAAAATTTGCTTTGAAATTTCATATTAATAAGGTATATGTTAGTAGCAATTTTGGTATTCTGGAAACCTGAGTCAATATCCTAGGTGGCCTTGCAGTTGCCCTGCGGACATGTGACAATATTTCAAATTTGGCTCTGACCTGGATCTATATTTGAAGAGTAACGGAAAATATTGGCAACGAACCCAGGATACAATTTTGGTAGCTACTGGATATCAACTTCCTGTTTCATGAGACTTTTCATCCCTGAAATTCAAATTTCGTCACAATATTCTCAGCTTCCACTGCATGGATTAATTAGAAAATTGGAATGTAGCCTTATATAGATAGGGCATTAATCTCTGTCGCAGAGACGCTTCAATGAAATATTGATGAATACTTATCTGCATCCAGTCATGATCACTATAGCAAGATCTTGCAAATAGTAGTCATCCCCAACAAATTAGCAACTTATTTATCTCAAATATTTTAAGAAATTGTTATTTTTCTTCATAATTATCTTAATCTTCACTTTAAGTTACTAATTTTCAGACAAAACATTTTTTTTTACTTTTGACTTCTGTAGTAAAGTAATGTCATTAGGGATTTTACATTCTTTGAAGTCACAATTCCATGTTTTTCTGCATGTCACGTACGTATGAAGCGCTGAATTCAAGGGTAAATTGAGAGAGTAGCAAACTTTTCCCCTTGCGTGGAAGTTGATAGGGCATATGATGTCAGAAATTTTGGTGGCTGCTTGATATTTACTTTCTTTTCATGGGACTGTGCCACTACACTAAGCGGGTTTTACCTTACACTTTAGGAAATGATAGAGAAAATGTTCATCACAAAAATCTCACTCATTATCTCAGCTCACACTGCGTAGATTGATTTGGAAATTTGTGTAGCTTTATATAGAATAGGCATATGTTGAAACCTAATTTATTTGCTTTTTGATATCATCTTCATGTTTTTCAAGTAGGGTATACTTAGCATGACTCTGCATGCAATTCCATTTTTCCATTAGTCATATAGGGCAAGTGAACATTGAGTACGACTTTTTTGGTACATGTACTAATTTTGACTGGTATAGCATATCCCGACAAACTTTGCAAAGCCCTTGACAAGCAAATATTGATTAATTGTAGATTCAGAACTTTCATAAAATTTAGGAAAATAGTTCAGTACATTAAGATATTTCATAACATTAAGATATTTAAATTATTTCTTTTGCTTACACATGTTTTCAAATATGTAGGGTCTACAGAATTTTACCAGATAATTTTTGCAATTCCAAGAAATATAATACACCATTAACAAGGCTACTTATTTTTTTATCTTTAAAGATTTCTAGGAATGAACCTTAAATAAATAATTTTTGCCAAACTAAAACAAAGGATTTATTGGAAATGATGAGTCATCTCCCCTGTTTGTAGTTTAAAAAATCATAAGTTATAAAATTCCTATGAGCAGGCCATAGTTGCTAAACAGATATCATGATTTAATAATATACTTGACATTCTATATAAAATGCAAAATAAAAATTACAGGTAATTATGAAATATTATGAAAATTTTTCAATAATATGATGGACATTTATCAATGTTTGTATTTGTTTATAGACAGAAAGTTTACAATGTATTAACTGTATGCAAAACACCTGAAATGTTTGTGACCTTATTTGTTTATGTTTCTGATTTAGACATTGAATTACTGGATGCCTGCAGAGAAGAATTCCATCGCAGACTTAAGGTCTATCACTCATGGAAACAGAAAAACAAGAAGAAATCTGAAGGAACAGTAGATGAGAGAGCACCAAGTGAAGTTTTGAAAAATGGTAGGTCATTCGGGCAGGTAGTTTCTTGTGGATTTGAGAAGTCATTTTTTCCTTGTAATTTTTTTAAGATGAAGTGCATCATAAAAATTTCCAAACTTTATCAACATTAGCTTTAAACAAATCTTAAGCTTCCTTTTTTGTCAGAATTCAGGTTTTAAAATTCTATAAACTTGTTTATTTATTTGATCATGAATGATGTCTAAATGCTTTGGTTTAAGCACAACTGATGATCTTAAGAAATGATATGCGTTGGGCTTGCAGCTTCAGATTCTGATTTTTTCTGAATTTAAAAAATGAACATTTAGATGTTTGTATAGGAAAACTTTTAAATTTTCAACCAATTTGGATTGTATTCTGAAACAATACAGTTTCTGTTGGTGAAGTAAAAAACAGAAAAAAGATAAAAAATATTACAGATTTTTTCTGGGTACCAGTACAAAAAAATAATTGTCAACAATACTGATAATCACTTCTCTTACACATTGTTTACCATCAAATTAAACTGTGATATAACATCAAATATAATATTTGTAGTTGATGAACCAGAAGTAAATTCAGTAAAAGCTCAAGCAGCCAAACCTGCTACACAACAACAACGCTTTTTCAAGATACCATTTGCACGACCAGCAGATGAATTCAGAGGAGAATCGCAGAAGAAACATGGGATGTGGTATGCTCATTTTGACGGGGAGTGGATTGCAAGACAGATGGAAATCTATCCAGAAAAACCACCAATATTGATGGTTGCTGGTATGTTTTTTTTTTAAATTTCTTTTTGTTGTAACTCTGTTTATTTTTTATGACAATTTCTTTTCCATGTGTCATATATAATCACTCAATACAGATAAAGTGTACCAAAATGTCTACACACAAAATTTTAATTTGATTTGAAAATTGCAGAATACAGTCAAATGTCTTAAACTCACCCATGGAATAGACCAGTTAAATATGTTTGGTTCAAAGAATTTTTCAGAAATACTAAGTTTGTAGATATTTGAATGGACTTAATTCTAACTATTACATTTAAGGATGAAGGTTAAAATTAATAACTGATTCACAGCTATATTTGTGTTGGTATTTTTCTGATAAAATCTGTTTATGCAGACAAGACAATACAAATAATGATTGTTTTTTCCAGGGGTTGATGACTTGCAGATGTGTGAATTAAAACTAGAAGAAACAGGTCTAACTCGTAAGAAAGGTGCTGAAATATTGGGGAAGGACTTTGAAGGGGAGTGGGGACAATTTGGAGGAAAGGAATACCTAAAAAAGCATGCCAATAGAGTGTCATCTAAATTTCTACAGAAAAGGTTAGGGGTTGCAAAATGATGACAATATTTTATAGGTCATTTAATTATTTTTGTTAGATATGTTTTTTGCTTTAAAAACCATTTGATTGTTATAGTTACATGTATGTGGTGTTTATACTGTATTTAAGAAATTTTTAGGGAACCTCTTCTTGAGTGTGTAAAAATGACCATGTAAGTGACGAAATTGCAAAGATAATGGATTACTCCTTGAATGCAAACATCTTTAACTTCTAAATGCCAGTTTGAAAATTGTAAACAAAAATATTCTATTATAGGCAGTATATTTCCAAGCATTCTAGAATTTATTCAAGCATTCAAAAAAATATAGAGATATAGAAGAGTTTGAAGTCTTGATGTTAAACAATTGGTTGTTATAAAGTTATTTTGTTAATGTTGTCAATTTATTGTTACATTCATAGAAGATTTTTTATTTTTCTGAGAAAGAATATTTATATTAATGATTGTAAAACATTTTCCCGAAGTGAAGAACTGAAAATTATTTATTGGGATTTTATTGAAAAACTTTGTTTGTGAACATCTTGATGTTAAGGCTGTAATTTTCTTATTTTTTTATGCCAATTATGTTTTTAGAAATAATTTTTTTTCTGGAGTTGTAGTACAAGTTTAGACATAACTGAACATGTTTTGCAAGTTTTTTTATATTCATTTTATTCACAATCATTAGCAACTGTTGAAAACTGAGACTCATTTAAATTGAAAACAGTATATATTCCTTGGAATTTTCTTTTATATTGTAAAATTTTCTAACCCATTTTGTTTATCAAAGTGCAAAATTTCTGACCTTGAACTTGATATATTTCAATAAGACAGCATAACAAGATATTTTAATTTTTTTTATCCCCTGCGAACAAAGTTTGGGGGCATATAGGAATCACCCAGTTTGTCTGTCTGTCCATTTGTTCACTTTGCTAGTTAAAACTTTACTTCCTAATCTGTTAAATGGATTTCAATGAAACTTTACATGTCTCATTCCAAGGGCAGATAATTCATCTGGGATCGTGTTTATCTTTTGTGAGTTTTTCTCACAGTTTGTCTTGTTCATATGAAAGGCTTATTTTGAGAAATAATTTCTGTAAGAGTAATACAAATAAGAAGCTGGTAGACATGCCCAGCAAGAAGTGTTCATTTTTATGTCAATTGTTTTCAAAATAGGGTATTGCCTAGAGTTTAAAAGTATAATAAAAACCAAATTTAATGGGTTAAAACACATCTCTTTCGTGGACATTCACATTGATCAGTAAAAATGTTGTAAGTAGAACATTTTACCATTTTGTGAGTCATTTTATCACCATGCCAACTAGTCAGTTATTTAACAATAAGGCATAATAAAACTAGGCTTTATAAAATAAATGTCATATCTAACTGCTGCAGATAGTATTTTCTAATTTGCTCAGCGGAAATTGTTAGTATTTGTCTGTCACTGTAGGAAATCTGGTAGATCCAGAACATAAACTGACTTAATTTCATAAGGTACATTTTGACTGAAGGGAAGAAGGCTAGAAAGTTCACACACATACATACACACAAAATTCTCACAAATTTACATATCCTCCCTAAGTCCCCTATATGGACGATTTTTGAAACTAGTCCAATTTTTCTAATAAACCAAAAACAAAATTTAAAATTTTCCGCATGCTAAACATGATGGAATGGTTAAGATATGACAACTTCTCCAGTACATGACAATCAGAAATACGTTTGTTTTATTTGTCAGAATATTGATATAGACTGGTTCTCTGACTAAATATATCTTTTCATATTGTATTAATTTAATATATCTAGACAGGTGGGATCCAGCACCATGTTTTGGTTGGAAATTGAAGCTATGCTTGTGTTTAAATTTTGTTATGCATGAAATGATTGAATCAAAACTTTAAGAACTTATTTGCATAATTGTCATAATATCTTCACTTGACTTAATAAGATTAACAACACAGCAACATTTTGTTATCTCTAATATAAACTGCCAGTTTTGTTCACAGCGTGTAACTATGCACCGTTTGTTAAGTCATAACGAAAACTTCATCAGGAGCCACTGCTCTTGAAAATGTGGGTACCCACCTCCAGCTCTTAGATATGAGGGTACACTGTAACCTGGAAGTTAGGGAGAGACCAGCCAAAATATTGATATTGACTAAGTTATCATTTATGGATTAGAATAATTGTAATGGTTTCATATGTTTACAGGTATTTTCTTGTTATGGCATTGTAATTTTGGGGGAGGCACATTTTATTTTTAGTATGTTGAGGGAAGGTATAAAAAAAAAAGATGTGGCATGATTGTCCATGAGACAGCCATCTACCAAATGACAGTCGAATCTAAACTTCTACAGGTCCCATTATGGCATACAACAATGAACCAGAATCTATACCATAGTGGCAGCTGTGAAAGGCCTGAACTAATTTTTATAAAAAGTAGCAGTTGACCATCCCCTAGTAGAATGCAATGAAATAATCTTAATTTGATAGGATTGAGAAGGCTGTGGTTTCTTTCTTATTTAGAAAAACTCAGAATTTTATATTTGTAGGTGTAAATGTTAATTAATGATAACTTATTTTCCAATTAATGCTACTTGTATGTTTTATTGTAAAAAACCAGATTGTATGTGGATAATTTAAAACCAAAAGTGTCTTTTGTGTAATAGACTATTATGATTTTATGTTTTTTGTTTTCTTAAATTTGTAATTGTGTGGCACAGAAGCAAATTGAAATGTATTATTGTGACCAAGATTATTGTTAAGGAGACCAAACACACATATATTTATATTAATTTTTATTTTTACTGAGGTTGTGATTACCTGAACTAAATTTGTGAAATATATTAACACTTTTTTTTTTCTTGGGTGGGGTGGGGGTGGGGGTTGAAAGTATATACTAACATGAACAATATTTGTGAAATATATTAACATTGTATAAAAACAAATGGAATAAGTTCACTTAGGGCAATTTTTGCCATGAAATTTCACCATCGCAGAAATATTTTACACAATAAGAACTGGGGTTTGGGCCTTGAAAGTTATTAACATCCTACACAGCAAATTAATGTACTTTGTCGGATAGTCAAGAAGAAATTTTACAGTAATTTATTTAAATATGAAATCATACTTAAGCTT
>JAULBM010341595.1:0-12558 GCA_032357055.1 Geukensia granosissima
TTGCGTTCAATAATGGAAATCATATCTGTAGATTAATTCAAGCTATAATAGCACCTTAATTAAAATATTATTTAATATATTGTACCATTAACAAGCTAATTGAGTATACATTTTAAAAGGATTTCAAAGTCACAGAACAGATAAGACTTTGGCCACAAAAATTTTAAAAAATAAATACAAACCTAGCATACACAACACTTTATTGAAAAGTAAAGATGGAAAAACACGAACCACACAAAAATATGGTGAGTTCAGGTGCCCCGGAAGTGAAACCAACTCTTGCTACACTAGAGTCACCATCGCGATAAAAAGTAGTCAAAGACGGTGTTTAATTACAATCGATAATACTTGCACCCGGTATAGTAACGGATTTGCATTCGCGACAGTGGAAAGATATATTTTGTCATTTTTTAAATAAATATTTTGTACATGTCAAAAAATCAGAACGGCGACCGAAATCCTTTTGGAGTGATGACTTTATTCCCTCCACGAGAAATCTTTGGTTCAGTATCTTTCATGTCTGCAACAACCCTCTATCACAAATAGGAATCACAGGTCCCGTTGTAAGAATCCTTATAGAAATATACACTCTGTATGCAGGTACTATTGAAATGTTGCTACACATGAAGGTGTCAAAACACTAATTCAGCCTGGAATTTGGAACACATGCAAAATAGTGCTAAAAATACACAATATGGTCCCATTCAGTACGCCGTATTTTCAAGAATAATAAACCCATTTAAATAAGTAAAATTTTGTTTGAAAGATAGATGCTTTGGAATGAATTTCAGTCCAGGTTTGATCAGTTGTAGGAGTGCTTTCAGGTATGGCGGTATGTTCAAACAAGTCCAGCTTCCAGGAAGTAGAACTGCCTTTTTCGACATGGATTCGCAATGGGAGCCAGTGTTTCACAAGAAGACTTTAAACCTATTATGATTTTTTGTGATGATAGCCATGACATGTGCAAATCTTTGTATATATATGGTCTTTACCTAGTTAAAGTAAAGGTAAAAGGGATGGACCAATTTCAACATTCTCGAATTAAGTTGAAAATCTTAAAGAAATTAATTAGTGTTTTTTTTATCCTGAAAGGAAAATTAAAAATTCTAAGTGTAAGTCTAGGTATGAAGCAGACGTTTCTGTCTAAGAAGAATTCTCGATTTTGAGATCAATAGGGTGGAGCAAGTCTAAGTAAAACAACGTGGACTTTTTCTTTTTCTACTACTACTACCACTATGCCAATAAAAGTAATAAGACTACCTCTGCTTACGGTTAATCACTTGTAAGTAGTGCTCCAATTGAAATAATAGAAATTTGTCAGTTAATATAATTTGAGTGTTTTTGTATAATTGAATGTCTAACATTGAAGCCAAATTGAATAAAACTATTTGGTCTGACTAAATGGTTTCTACCTATAATCAACCCAGAACGCCTGACACAATTTCGATATTAAAAAAATAACACTTTTGGTTCGCTTGGATAACGGATTAATAATGTGGATATCTAACACGTTTAGTCGGTGATTTGACTCCAGTGTAAAATATCCATGTAAGAGATCAGAATTTAGTCCAAACAAGACAAATTTGAAACAAACTAAAAGATAAAACGAAAATAAAAGGACGAAAAGCTTGGAATCCATGAACGCCTTTACAAAACAGGCTCTTAATATGTAAGCATCCCCTTTTAAAACCTCCGTTATGGTATGAATTCATTATTGAAAGCCGTAATGGGACCTGTAGATGTTCAAATTCTACTGTCCTTTGATGGATGACTGTCTCATTGACAATCATGCCACATCTCCTATTTTCATATTGCATCTACAGCAGAATGAAAGAAACACTTGAAATCTGACCTAAAGCTTTAATGAAATATGCACAAAGTGAAAATGTAGATTGAAATCAAACGTCATCAGAGCATTGTGTCTTGTCATCAGTTCTTTCTCTTTATTTAAGCTGAAAAAGATTTAAATACTAACATAAGACATAAGACAACGTTTACAAAATAAAATTATCATTAGATAAAATTCCGAACGTAAGTAGAATATCATATGGTGGAATTCTGACAGCAATTATTTTTGCCAATAATTGCCAGAAACATCGTTTGGAATTAGCAGACCTACCAAACTAGAGGGCAATACTAACTGCTAACAATTAATTAAAAATAACTATTGTTGTGTGTCGTATTTTACCAGCGATAGAACATGTCATAGCTTTAAAAAATGAAAACAATATGCCTGAAAAAACCATCAGGGTCTAATTGTTCAAATTATTTAAATAAGAGTTAAGATTAACTCCATATTACATTTGGTTGATTTGTACGGAATTAAACTAGAAGTTAATATGTAACCACGAGTTGAAAGTGGTGAACAACTGGATCCCTGTGTTTGATATCTAATACCTGAAAGGAGATCGAGTTTCTTGTTCAGTGGGGTTCCTTTTCCCTCTATTTCTCTATTATATAACATATCCTACTTCAGTCTAATATGACAGCTTTATTAAATTAGGTCATGTGCGTTGTTTTTCTATATGAACATATAACTTTTAAAGCGGGTTAGCTAAGTCCATAAGTCAAATTTGCACAAAGAATTAAATGCACTAAATTCCTGGGAAAAAAGGAGATTCCTTACTACGATCATTGATTAAGAATCTGTGAAAGTTTGTTAAATTTCTCTGGAGGATATCGTGTATTGATGCATACATCAAATTATTATTTCATGCTAAATACAACATATAATTCAAGGCTCAAACATAAAATATTGAGATAAAACATAAGATTACCAAAACGGGCGATTTTTTCTTCGGAAATTCACGTATATACTAGTGTAAAAATAAAATTACTTTTTAAAATGCTTACATCAGGATGTAAGTCAATGTTTCTAGATATTTGTTATTACACGTTGGGAGTTCCATTGACTTGATAAGATAACTTCATGAAAATTATATACACATACCACATTCACATTTATCGCATCCGTCTTCGTCTTTCACAAATCCATTCTCGCAATACATTGCACACATTACTTTGGGACATTTTGCTGAAATATAATAAAAAAAATTAAAAAATCATATTTATAAAAATTGACAAACTTAATGTTAACAATGTAAAGGTAACACATCTTTAGATCAGTGAAAACTTACCCAGTGTAATTATTTCCGATCCAGTGACAAAAGTACAATGATAAGTCAAAGTGCAAACTTTAGAAATGCGCCAGCAACATAAGGTTTGGATTATAATATAGGAATTGTGCAAGATAAACAGCAAATAAGCAAACCAACAAAAATTTAATTGGAGTAAAATATCCGAAATGCATATTTAAAATTATCTCTTTTTTCGGATTAAAATATAATAGCTTTGAAAGGTATAGGAGAGTGTCGGAATCACATTGCAATTACTTATCAATAAACTATAATGAATAAATTATTTATTAATAGATAGATTTTTGCATTAAGATTTTAATTTAATCAAGTATTTATTAATCCTTGCAATCTAATAGAAATAGAAATTCTAGAATACAAAATTGAATATTTAATGCCACTGATAAATAAAAATACAAAATTGAAATGAAACATCTTTGGAAGAAATCAATGAAGAAGATGCATATATTTTTAAAATATATTATTTTTTTAGTACATATGAATTCACATTTTAAACTGTCAAACTGTGGGTTAATGTCAACATTGTGAACGGGGAAAGCAATAGCCAAGTATTGTAAAACGTTTTATGAATAACAATATCGGTTTCGATATAGCTTCATCTACATGATTTTCATTAACTTTTTCAGAAAATGGTTGTTCAGGAGAAATACTCAGTAACTAAATGTAGACTAAAAAAATCAGTCAATGTTTTCTTTCTTTTTTTGTTTCATTTTCTAATTATAATAAGTCAATATTACACAATTTATCGACATATTTACAAAAAATACCTATGAACAGTAACTCACCGTCATAAAATATTTCACAATGAATTGTAATTAAATGGAACTTAATTGCAGTATTATATATTATACTAACAGTACTAGGTTTTGCACCTGATATATTGTGTATATTACACTACCTCACCATTGTTTGTGTAAATATTACCAAAAAATTAAAGATCTGACATAATTCATTCTGCTTACCACATCTGCACACATCACATCCGTTTTCTTGCTCAAACCCATGCTTACAATACATGAAACACATATTCTCAGGACAACCTAATCATAAAGAAAATAAAATATTTGAACTTTTATTTTCGTTTCTATGTTTGATTTGAGTTAAACGCCACTTTCAACAATAATACAGTCATATAAGTTTTACTGATGGAGGAAGCCGGAGTAGCTGGAACTTTGACAATCAAAGAAAAAAATGAGAAGTATTTAATCTTAATCATCTACTACAACATATTTAAAGGTAACCTTTATTTTATAACCAATAACATTCGAGTAAAATTAGATATTTGTCAAAAGTATTTGTATGTTACTTCAGTTAATTATTACAGTATTATTTTATAGTTCCCCCAAAAGAGTGACATATTTATCAGAGTTACTGCTACAACTACTTGAAGCATTTTTTGGACCGAATAATAAATAATAAAATAAAACATTTTCATCATTTCTATAACAAATATGTTAACAACCCCAAAACTATTATAATTTTATACTGATAAGCAGGTACCTAAATTTAAATAAAAATTCAATCCTAAAGTAAACCTTATACCTATTGTAAAACTACAGTTAGAAGAGCATTTTTCAGATTGTATTCATCTTTCAATTAAAGGAGAAATTTTAATATTCTTAAATACCATGCACACAACGCGTAAGCAATGGAAAGAGCATGTGTTCCAAAGGTATTTGTGAACATAATTGGACATAACCTTAAATAATATACATTTGGATTTGAGTGTTTCTCTTTCAATTTTTTGATCTTAGATTTCCTTTATTTTGCTCTTATATATCAGACACAATCTTAAAGACTCGATTAAAATTATTTTTCTCTAATTTTTATGAAGTTTTCACACTTCCCAACCAGTGTGAGAAAAAATCGATTATCAACGGGTGGGTCAGTTGTTCTCAGCATCTTATTTCATACCCAGGAGTACTTAGCTTTTCAAGGACTCTATCAATTAGGTTGGAATTACTTTATTTCTTGGCTTATACATATGACAATGCCGTAAAAAGTGGAATGTTTGTTTGTTTTGTGCACGAGTTACGTCCCTTGTAACAAGGTTATGAAAAGATGGTGCACAATCCCGCCTATGATTTTTAACGCAATTTTGATTCTTAAAAAATTAGAGAAACAAAATCTTACATAATAAGCCGTTGATTATCATATTTCTACAGTCTCGATAGTTAAACCTTTAAATTTCTCGGTAAACCTCGAAATTTTCAGGTTTAACTATCTTGACTGTAGAAATATGATAATCAACGGCTTACAATGTAAGATTCTATTTTTAATAGCATTTATTTATAATAAATTTATAATTATCAAGAACACGCTTCAAATTCCACTTCTAAACAACAAGATTTGCTCCTTAAGAAGACAGTTTGTAGTTTAGTTTAAACATATTTTATTTGCGAATTTGAGCAAAATGGATCAGAAACAAGTTAAACTAACTTATGAAGTCTTCTTCTGTTATACATGCAAATGTATACAAATCAATGTTAACAATAACACTTGTATGACCATAAAATGCAAAAATAATGGAGAGAGAAAAAATAGGAAAGAGACACAGATGTGATGTTGAATATGATGTGTGTGGATAGGTCTTATGGGTCTGTTATTTTGTTAAACAACAGAAATCGATTTGACATTTTTGTTAAGTATAGAGTCAAATCCTTGGCGGTTATAAACAATTCCACTTCCGAACCCAGTGCTGTATATATTTCTTATTACCCTTAAAAATACAATATAGGGATGTTTAAGCACTTACCGGTTTTATAAATAATGAATCTTGTAAAAGACAAAAAAGTAGTGCAGTTTTATGTTGCTTTTCTTTATGTTATGTTCTTGAAAAAGTTCATTATCTTGCAGTATAATTTATGACATTAAACGACTAAGATCACAATAAAAAAACACATTATCAAAGGTATTTTAGATTAAGCTAAAGAAATTTCTCAGTTTTTACTATTATTTCTCTCATTAAAGCCTGTAAAGAAGCATGAATCGTGTAAACAATAATATCTAAGACATATTTTAAAGACATGTCCTATTATTGTAGGGGATTATCGCCACATCTGACATCAGGCGAACTAAAAACTCTACTTGAATCACAATGAAAGGCATTTATACTGCACAAACAACCATAATTTGAGCAATTTTATTTAATTTAAAAAAAAAGATTAACTTTTACAAAGATTACTATGAACCTGCGAGATCAGAGGAAAGATTTAATATCTATCGTCACAACTGAACTATTAAAAAACAAACGATAACATAAAAATGCTGGAATGAAAGTCATTTGTTGAAATAATAGTCGTAATCGTGAAAGAAACCATCAATGTTACCTAGTGAATTTTAAATAGGCGACTTTATCTAGATATATAAAGTTATGTAATAACTAACGCAATGATTTGTTTGTATTTTATACCACTTTCGACAGTTGTCACCCAAGCCTATTCTTTCTTATCTATTGTCTGTCTCAGGAATTTATTAGAAAACCCTATTAAAATCTAATTTATATCGTTGATGTATATCTAGTTATCTTCTATGCAGATTAGTCATTCGGGATAAGAAGATTTGATACAGGTGGTTTAAAATAATACGGATTAGGTACATCCTTCAGATGGGAATAAAACCTACGCATACTGAGATTTTTGTCTGATTGAAGGTTCTGTTTGCTTATACATTTTATTACTTACACTAATCACAGTTAAAGTAGCTTTAAATATTTCGATTATGGTAATTTTTGTCATTTCTAAAATTACTTCTTCTTTTACTTAAGGATGCGGGTCAGGACAAATATGTAATGAAATGAAGTATTCTATTCGATCTCAAGTATTAAATCCATCTCAACGGATATTTATCGTGTGTTTTAATTGCTGTTTTGTCACACCGCTGTCCAAGGTAAGGGAGAGGGTTTATCGCTAAGAAACTGGTTATCCCCGCCACATACGTCATGTGCCTGTCCCTGGCCGTGAACCTGTAGTTCAGTTTTTGTCGTTGTTTAAATGGTCTTTTATTGTAATTGGTTCACCATTTTTTAAAAAATAGATTAGGTTGATTGTCGTGTTTTATGAATTGTTTCACATTTTGAATTTTGGGGTCCTTTTAATGCTTTCTGGTTCATTATTGAAGGCCGTAATTGGATCTGTGGAAGTTTAATTCTGACTGTAATTTGGTGGATGGCTGTATCATAGACAATCATGCAACATTTCCAATTTTTATTTTTCAATATGAAATGTGTTCGTCAAAGGTCCAAAATTTCTTGAGCCTCAATCCATTAACTGGAAGTTCGATTTTAAGATAATTATGGAGTCTGTCGAGGGTTATGCCAGACAATTGGTGAAACCAGAAGGTGTGGAACTTTATACTCTTACCAAATAGGTGAAGATTGTGAGGTCTATAACATAAATACGAATTTACAAGTTAAAAATCTATTTATACATTGTACATACGCTACATCGGTCTTTAAAGATCCTGGTGTTACCAGACATTTCTCTGAACTACATAACGTCCGCGCTGACAAAGCCCCAAATTCATTGTTTTTGTTTGTAAATCATATTACATAGACTGCTTGATAAAGGAATTTGGCATTAACAATTAATTTGACAACACCTACCCTGACGTCACTTTCCAAGGAAAAATCGTTGAAAATCATTGCTCAGTTTTGAGTTTTGTTTTTCATTTGGAATATAAACTAGGCAGGAATAATTTAATCTCCTTTCACTTTACTTTCATTTTACTGGATTCCAAAGATACATGTGTCCTAACAAGCAAATTACCAAACCTTCTTTTCAAGTTACAAACATCTATTTTATCAGCAGTAACCACTCTGATTCTAATAAAACGTACTCTGAGATGAAATTTGCAGATTTCAAGATTTCTTGATTGACAACAATGGGGACTAACTGTGCACCCCGTTCTCGTCGATTTATCCCTTTATTCGTATGAAGATGACTTTATACTAAACCTTCTGCAGAGAAAAAGGGTGGTGTCACATTCCGCTATAAAGATGACGTTCTTTCACTTAATTCTAAATTTGGTGAATTTTTTGACCGCATCTATCCGATTAAACTAGAAATCAACAGAAACAGAAGTGTCTGCTTTGTACCTAGACATACACCTATGGCGGGTAAAGAACAAAATTTTAAGACAAGCGAGATCACTTAGACTTTTCCATTGTAAACCTTCCGTTCATTTGTAACAACTGCATTAGGTGTGTATATTTCGCAGTTGATGCGCTACTCCGGGACATGTGCTTCCTATCAGAATTTTACTGCTAGGGAATAGTTGCTGATAAGATAACTACTAAACCAAGAATTTCCAGTGGTTAAAGTGATCACTCCGAAAATTTCCGGTCGCCATCATGATTTGGTTGACTGGAATGACATATCAATTTGAAAAATGACCATGGATATCTTCCAACATTCTGGACTACAATTACTCTCCTATACCGGCTGTGCTTTTAGGCACAAGACCAGAATATTTCGAGCATTTCTATGTTGGAAACACTAAAATCATTAATATGTCTTATTGCAATGTAATAATTCTAAAATATCAAAATACCATGTATTTCTGTCTGCCTCTTTGGTATCTTCGAATTCCCTTTACTTCTTGAGACCCAGTGCATTTACGCAAACTTTCAAATATTTTTAATTTTAAGAGTGATTTACTTTGTATAAAAAAACATAACAAATGCTCGAAGTACTATAATGCGCTTAAAAATGCTATTAAAATTGCGATTTTCAGATGGAAATATTCCTGCTTCCCTTGCCTACGGGAATTGTTTCGCAGTTGATTCGATACTCTCGTGCCGCTTTTTCTAGTATCAGGATTTTCTGAAGATAGCATTGCTGTTGTTGCATAAATTACTACAACAAGGATACACCCAATCAAGTTTAAAGTCTTCCCTCCTAAAATTCTATGGTCGCCATCACGACTTGGTTGCTTTATATGGTATCAGTGTATCTCAACTAGTTATGGACCTGTCCCGGTAATACAAGAATAAGTTGACCTCTTCTCGGATTGACGTTAACCTGGATTAGAGTTTTAGGATTAAACTATGCACTTTTGATCTTTCACATGGGAATTCTACACTGAACTCTGCATATTTGATTATGATCTTTGCTTACTATACTGGGATAGCTTAGATCATATTCAAAGGTATTTTATACCTTCAATTGTTTCAATCACGAAAAGAGATTTAAAATAATCATTAGATGACTTAATAAATGATATTTATACAATAAGTCATTCCTCCTCACATTCCTTTGTCGACCTCAATATATGGTTGATTCACATGGTACAAATGTATTTTAGCTGGTAGCAAACCTGCATATAATAATAAAAACTACAAATTCCCGGTTTGTCTAGTTAACGCCTTGATATTTATCCGATTTAAAGGTAAAAATAAATTACAATGAATGCAGACACAAAATACGTACAGATTTCTGGTGGAATTGATTATATTTCTTGTAAAATTTCGGGTTACCGAGTGTCCTTTTGTTTTTCATTGCAAAATTATCGTTTGTTCCAATTTTCGGCATATTGATTTGCATTCCGTAGTTATCAATTCAGCTTAACATTCAAATCACATGTAAAGAACTGTAAAATTGTATTTACTAAACCTTGTTTTAAACTACAGTTTTAATTAGATGTTTGATTTTTCAAGTTTTCATTTTTTATGATATTTATTATAACAATGCAAAATCATTAATGGTAAGCGCATCTGACTTGATAGCCATATTATGTAAAAGTAGCAATATCGCAGCCCCGCTAGCTAAAATCTGGTTGACATAACAAAAACCTTCAAAATGACTAAAATTCACTTTTATTTGAAAAGACATTTGGTCAGAATAAAAGCTATAGAAAGGCACAGTTTTGCCTTTATATTTTTATTACAAATTATTCAATAAAAGTGGTTTTCAGTGGTTTTCAGTGTAAAAATTACCTTTTCAGTACAACACAAAAAGGAATGAAATATTTTCCAGTGCTATACCTAATATAAGTAATATTACCATAAATAGATATTGTTGGGTTATTATTAAAGATTATCCTTATTTAAAACCATTCACTGAAGCTTCCATCTAAACTCCTTAATGAAGACCTACTGTCTGTTAACCTCAATCCATTTAATGACTTTTTCATTTTTTTAATCTCAATTACATTTTACGAAAAAAATGTATCATGTTGAGTCTTAACAGCTGTTTTTTTTTAATTTTTATATTGATTTCAATGGTATATGAACCTTGAGCAAAAATAAAACTATCTATGAGATTTACAATGTAAAAGTGAGATAATTTTCATGTTCGGTTTTTACAAAAGGCCTTGTAGAAATCACATAGAGTAACATTTAGCTTTACATGAAAAGCTATAAAAAGCTACATTTTACATGCAAAATATCTCTCTCATCTAAATGTAAAAATTTATGCTAGTAAATGGTTGATATCATTTTTGAAAAAAATTATTTATTGAACAAATTAAGATTATTAATTTCTTTTGGTGTATTGCGATATTGTTGTTTGTATGGTTTGTAAATTAAATCACAGTTTTTACAATTACCAAGTAGCATTAAATAAAGATTTAAAAAAAAAAAAAAAAAAAAAACATTAAAATAATAATCGATGTATGCCAGAATATTTTACAAATAGACTACTGCAAGACGTCGAGGATTTTTGCTGAACTTTAAAGAATAAACAAACCACGACAGTAAAAAACACCAAGAGATTTTTGCGCGACGTTTCGCCATGGTCGCTTTTGAAGTATAAATGAGGCCTTAGACATAGCTGAACTTTGTAAAAACCATTTTAAAAGGTACCAGCATTTGAGTAACGTATAGGAGGTCAAATGTATACAAATCCGAGAAAATATGTATCAAAGGATTCCGATATTGCATTCGACTCTTAGACAAAAACATATGTAACTTTGTTTTAAAATTTATAAATAAAAGCAAAAACTAATACATCACTAGCAATCACACATGTCATGTTAAACGCGTTATGAGATTCCTCATAGTAAAGATAGGAATATAGCATTTTTTACAATTTATTTTCTCATGATCCAACTACCTGGCTACTTTGTTTCTTCGCAAAAGATTACTATCTTTTCTTATTGCTGTCAAGTCCAATATAACTATGAAAATCACAACAACAGCCAGTATAATTCCTGCAAAATAGCCAAGATAAGATGACGAACGCCTTTCGTCTTTAGCACTAGTTAACCGTCTTTTGTATGAAGATAAAGAAGATTTATTTATTGTTAAATTTAATTTCAACTGTTTGATTCTCTCTTCTATATCTATTGATATATCTGTAACTGACACACAAGAACATATACACACTGCGTCCGAATATGATGTTACATCAAAACTTGTTGTCCCGAGGTCGGTTTGAATCGGTAAATGTGTAGTTGTCTCTTCCAGACTTGTGGTGTCGTCATTGGAAATGGTGGTGAAGTCGGACGTGGATGGAGTGCTCGTACTTGTTGAGTGTAGCTCTGTGTCAGGTATATTCGATAGTAGATGGTTAAGAACTTGTGAAGTGCCACTAGCATTATAACCTGAAATATTGAAAATTAAAGCGGATAGCATAATACGCTAGAATTAAAGTCGCAAAAATCTTACAAATTTTACATTGAGAATGAAAATACGAGAGTTAACCAACACTTTAGAGAAAAAAAACTTAGTCCAATTGTCCATTAAAAGATGGGCAAAACTTCTTATAAAGTTTACTGTGGATAATATATTTACATAATAATGCATCCTTTAAGCTAGTTTCATGAAAACTTATGAATTAATTAAGCAATCAAAGTTTAAAAACTTTAACTTTAGGGTTAACAAGGTGTGAACGACGACTACTACGACGACATAATTGTGACAACTGTGTCTTGGCTTCAGAGACTTTCTTCGCAGGCGAGACAAAATTTGTGAAAACAGGCTTTAGTGTGTTTATGTAATGATTTTGTAACTAGTTGTTCTTCAGTCAATTTTATGAAAAACATATTCGAGAGCTAGCTCAAGGCGACAGTGTCCAAAGACCCAACAGACGACGTTAATTCAACGAATAAAATTGGTTTTAAATGTCACAAAAATATGTTCCATTACTTAAAGAAAAATCATAATGGAGTAACGATTTTAGCAGATACCTCAATTCTTTTTTCTTTAATAATTTATTTCCTAAAATATTTTCTGTTCACATTAGACAAAAACATTCAGTCCTTTTATTACAGCAGCTGTAGATTCATATCAAGACTATTACTTTGAGGCGAAATTTTACTGTTTAGGGGTAATGTTGTAATGGAGGTGAGCTGTAAATACCTCTGTTTTTGTCAGAAGAAGACAAGCATAGCGTCGTCGACATCTAGCAAAGAATTCCGCTCAAACCGGTGCTAGGGGCCGTCTTGAACTTACAGTGAGGTGCGA
>JAULBM010341606.1:0-12557 GCA_032357055.1 Geukensia granosissima
ACTCCTGCTCCACTAGTGGCACCCTTCGTGTTACTCAGTAGTCAAAGCCGGTGTATAGTCACAATCGATGTTAGTCATAACCGGCATAGAAACGAATTTGTTTTCAAGACAGTCGGAAGATATTCATGGTCATCCGTGAAACGAATATTTCGTACCGGTCAACCAAATCATGATGGCGCCTGAAAAACCCCCGGAGTGATGACTCTAATCTTTCCCTGAGAAACCCGTGGCTCAGTAGCTTTCTAGTCAGCTGTAACCCTCTATCAATAAAATCCTGATAGGAAGCACAAGCCCCGAAAGTACTCTTTTGAGTGGAGGCCTGAAATGAGTTGATATGTCCAATAACCAAACTTTTAAATGGCTGTGAAATATGTGAGCTAGATTCAGATGCTTACATGGTGTGTTTGACTCATGCTTTGTCCACAGAACGGGAAGAAGTAATGGGTTTGCTGATAGGCGAGGTATTCATTACCAACACAGCCAACACAACACAATAACTCAATTTATTAATTTATCTGCAGCACAGTATTCTGTAGGATCCTTATGGTCAATATGACACAGTTGATCTCTGTTAACTGTAAATTATGTACTGTTGATCACTTAATAATGTCCCTCCGATGCTGGTCGTTCGTTAGCATAATCAGTTCATACCATTTCAATTCCGTACCTGAATTGGCAAAAATTTTAATTTCATACCATAAATGTTCTCTTTCTTATCCATCATACAGTATGATGGAAAAGAAAGAGAAAATTTATTCGCATCAAACCATTTCGTAAAAGGGGTATGTAGCAACTTGTACAATATATTCTATTAAAATATTTTTATCAAGGACAACTATGTCATATACGATTTCCTACCATAGATACAATTATTTACATGTATATGGTATGAAATGTTCATGGTACAAAACAGCAACAATATAGTAATGATCATTTAATACTTCTATGGCATGAAATGGTCATGGTACCAACAGGTAAGGTTAAAAAATGTGTATGGTACGATAAGGTTCTAGTCATGGTATGAAATGGGAATCGTACAAAACTGTTATGGTATCAACTTGATTTCATATATGGTTCAAAACATCTATAATTCATGTCCCTCTTGTAGCGGTCCAAATGATTATGACGTTTATTTTGGATCTTTTTTCTTAGCAATCCTTAATCAATCGATCAAATTTTTTATTTGGACTAGCCCAAAAGCAATAATGCATAAAAATTTTCACGAAACATTAAATGTTTTTTATTTTAAATTTTATTCTCTGTACATGGTGTGAAATCGGTCTGTTTACACTATGTTTTGTCCTGATACACTTGGTTTAATATTAATATAATATAATATTATATAGTTGGAAATGCAGTATATCTTTGCATTGTCCTATAATAGAATAGTTCTTGTTGTCATCTTTCAATGTTTTCCTTTGGATATTTTGATATTTCAGGTCCTGAAATACAAATTGTGAAACTATACATAAAACATGACAATGGACGTAATCTAAAGCAAAAATAGTTAACATATTACAATAAATGACTAATCCTCTGAGCTGTACGTTCCTGGCTTGGGACAGGCACATTAGTATGTGGCTGTGTTTTTTAAGTGCATGTTTTAGCATGAATTTCTCAACATGGATTTTCAGTCCAATATAGATGTGTGACCATCAGTTTCTGTTCGATTAGTATAAGTGTATTCTCTTTATTTCTTAATCTGAGTCTTAAGCATAATCTATTGTATGTATATCATTTGTATATGTAAATAGTATGAAATTTGTGCAGTGATTGTAAGTGTACTGAACCTATAGTTATATATACTAATAATCACTTTTGTCTTTTATTTTCTACAACAAGCTTTAGAAATAAATATTCAAATTCTGTGTAAAACACTGGTGATGGAATTAAAGACATCGAATTATTGACCTAATTTAGGAATTGAACTTTCAAATTTCCAAACTTCAGGATAAACTTTATAACTTTGGGTGTTCAAAATTTCCAATTTTAAGTTAAAATTTATAACTTTGCATGAGAATTCAAAATTTCCAATTTTAGGTTCGGCATTTTGGCATCAGAGCGCATTACTTGAGTGTTAGCACAGCTACTGAGGGACAGACAATTTTCATTGGAAGGAGGGTTATATACTTTTCTTACATTTTGATCCCAAATTTGAAAAAAAAAATTTGCCAAGCAGAAAAAAATATTTTTCCTCAGCTGTTTGTTCCATATACAATTATAGTTATTATATTACAAGCTGTATATGGAACAAACTGGATAAATATTTTTAGTTTTGATAATTATATATATAAACAATACGACTACCGGTAAGTATAAAAGATCCTTTATGAAGCAGATTTAAATTTCTGGGAAAAGTTAGGAAAATATTAGTTAAAGCTGGAAAACATAGATAGGGATGTGTTTGTTTGGAAAAAATGTTCCACATTGAGTCAAAAGGAGAGAAAATTTAATTTTAATATAGTGTTAATTAAAAATTGCTCAAAACCTTTCGGAAAGTCATTAGAAAAAAGGGAAGGTCAGGTCACAGTGATGAAAATAATAAATTTTTTAGGGGGAGGGGATATGTTTGCTAGGGGAGAAAATCGTTTATGTCAGTATGTGTCATTCATTGGACAATAAGGAACATTCACATTTATATCTGTATGACCAATTGGTGTATATTTCATCTTATTCGTAGATTTGAATGAATATTGAGGTCTTCTAATAATGGTCATCATGCCAGGGAGGGAAATTTTATCAGCGGACTTTTTTCCAGCTCTCAGTCAATACTCTGTATTTTGTATAATTTTTCAAACCTTATTCAGCTGCAAACTTGATAACATCTGAATACAGAAGTGATTGAAGAATTTACATATGTTTAGAAAGGAAAGCAATTAATGCGCACATTGTGCAAACAATTTATTTTAACTCTCCTTATAAACTATCGAAGAATGAAGCTTTTTTATTCTTTGTTGATTTTCAGTCCAATATAGATAGGTGCCTGAAGTAAGGTGGATATATACATACCTCGGAATTTTTCCTAGTGCGCATATACCCCACTACTAACTTCAGGCCCCTGTGTACGCAACTGCATTTTTGCATATAGGGAGGTACGCCCCTGAAAGCATTAAAAGCAGACAAGAACTAAGGAGTCTTTTATAATAGGACAAATCTTTGAAATTGAACTAAATTTACCAGCAAGTTGATCAATTCGGAAAATCAGGCATTGTAACAGTTACTTAGGAACTTCTAACTTCTGTTATTGTTTGTTATTAGTTCAATTTTGTTCAAGTAAAGAAAGTTCATTACATATTTGATTAGAAAAAAAATGTTTTTGACAAGGTAACTTGATTAGAAAAAATGTTTTTACAAGGTAAATTAAAATCAGCCAGTATGGACTATTTTCTGTAGAACATTAATGTTAAATTAGTTATTCCTCAGCTAATTGTCTGCTACCATTATGTGACGTAGGTGCATCCATTCATTTTGTATAGTGCTAATACTGTTACCATCATTGACACCAGTCAATATCATATCTTGTATATACATGTATATTAATTTAGCGCTGGTTTATGCGTTTTTCCTTTGCTCTTACTGGCTTGAGATTTCTGTTATCAGGGGACTATGCTGATATGAATAAATTATCCTTGACTCCATTGTTTTTTGATGTCATAAAGAACAGGACGTCACAGACTTTACATGGTAATCAAGCGAAAAATAGATTATCATTGGTCATCTTTACTTGATCTCACATATCCATCTTGTAAAGAAGATTAATAATAATCTATAAGTATACATCTAGTATTTACAAAAATGTTTGAAATTTCAATTTTTCAAAAAGAGTGTATCCAATTTGGATGTCAATCTGACAGCAACCTATCTGTCACACATTCTGTAAAAATGGAACATTTATATAAAATCGTGTATAGGGTATCATGTCAATATGGTATTTCTTTTTCGGCCAGTGTCGTAATTGAAAATTATCTAGCAGTTCATCTGTTTACCATCTGCCCTATTCAAGCTACTTAAAACAGCCTAGTCGTTAAACAAATTCTTGATGTGCCCTGTGTTTGTTTAAACATTGTGTTTGATTTTGTAGGTATTACTGTCGGGCAACTTATGACAGTTTTTTGCATGATTTCATTGCCTGTGTATACCTGTAATCTGTAGACCTTACCCGATATTTTTGTACTTCAATGCACAGATGTAGTGTTGTCGACATCTAGCAAAGAATTCCGCTCAAACCGGTGCTAGGGGTGGTCTTGAACTTGCAGTGAGATGAGAGTTTTACTCCGTGTAGGCCTCACTGTGACTTTGAGATGAAGAACAGCATTCAAAGCGCTGTTCCTTTGCTTGGAATTTTCTTTTATATAACTATGTCACATCCAAGTATACAGTGTGATCTTTTACAAAGAGCAAAACCCAACACCACACGGTGAGCTCTCAACAGCCTTAGTATATGAAGTGGAAACATTTACAAAACTGGTTAACCATTTTTACACACATTTACAGTAAACCTATTCAATTTTTGCTGATTGATACTGGTCGTATCTGCCATATCTCTGCAGTAATTATGTTACAACGGTCAGACAAACAAGCAGATCGTGTGGAGATTTCACCAGAACAGTTATCTGATGCTTGAACAAAAGAAGAGGCAAGTACATGTATTTAGACAATAAAACATTTACATTAAACAGAACTATTAAACGAAGAATATTCTTTGACATGTTATATACATTGTAATGATTTTTTATCAACCTGACTTTATAAGACAGAACCTTAAGGCATCAATGGTCATAAAGGATGCAACAACAATAAGTAGAAATTATCAAATAAGATGCATTTATGAAGCGAACATCACATCGACACAAAAAGGCTGACAATTCATCCTGTAAAATGTTCATTAAGACCAAAATAACAGCTTACATTCATAAAAGTCAAAAACATTCAGAAATAATTTTTTATCATAAGTATTTATTTGCATTAACATACCAGTAGGTCTTAGCTGTAAATCCTTTTACACAACTTACTGTACAGCAATTTGCAACAGTACCAAACATGGATATGATATATTATTCAGTATAGACAAGTAACAGTCCACACAATTTAATTAGTTCACTAGAATGATGACAAGTACTTGCCAAGGAATCTTTGATCAAGATAATAGACTCTTTTGCTGTAACTGGGTTCCTGTTATTTGGGATGTATATTGTTACACTTTCCCACAAAACTGATGTCAGTGAACAAGTTAAGATGACGTGAAAATTATTGTTTTGTTGACCTTTGTAAACCTAGAGGATGTTTGGATGCAAGCGTCAAGATAAGAAACACAGTTACAGTGTCTTTAATTTGTTTCTTGGTAAGGAAATTTAGACATATTTCCTTCAATTATGTTTTTCAAAGTATAACAAAGATTCCAAGAATTTTGACAAAATTTGTGGAAAGTTATAAGGTATAATTATAACAAATCTTTTGCAGGTTCTAGCAAAGGAATTGAGAAAACTTATGAGAGTTAAGGGATGGTATCATTCACATCCACACATTACTGTGTTGCCTTCACATGTTGGTAAGAGTAAAACTTCACACACAAGTATATAATTTTCAGTCATAATTTTTTGAAGGCATTAAGATGCCGATCATTGAATTTAACAGTTTCCTCGAATAACTGTTTCATGGTTTGAATTATTAGATTAGCAGATTGACCAGATTTGAGTATTTACATATTTATGTTTAATATTACAAATTATCTCCCTGGTTAAACCTTTTTTATTTTTCATCTATGATAACAACCTAAATGAAAACACTTATTGAAAGTGTAAACATCAATCATTTATCGACACAGATGCAGCTTAATGTTGAACTGTGGTAATTCAAACACCTGAGGTACAATACATATTCCTTGCATGATTGAGATTTATATAATATTGTAAAGAAAGTTGGTTAGACTGAAAAAGATGTGTAAGCATTTCAAGTTTAAGGGACCAAAAAAGAAAAAGAAAAAGAAGATCTGGTATTATTGTCTATGAATCAGCCATAGAATATGTGTACAAAAACAACCTTGTACAACTTGATCTAAGGCCTTTAATAATGGACACATGTCCACACTTTATGGCAACTGTAAATGCCCTAAAATTATGCAAACTAATGTCGAACTATAGTTATTCGAGCAACCAAGGGACCAATCAGAATTGCTTTGCAGAATCTTTGAATTACTGAGGTTTGGACAATGCTAATTAAGTATAAAATATCTTTACTTATCCCGCGAAAGGTTTTATTATACAAATAATAGTGTACGAATATATGAAAGTAATATTCTTTCAGTAGCATAATATTGTTTTCTGTTATCCAAAGGCCTTATGAGGGAGCCGAACTATTAAATTTGAAAACCAGCTGGTGTCTTCAAATCATCCGCATTCTATAGAACTGTACAAATGTTGAATGATTCAACAATTTAGAATGAAAATCATCCTTTTATTAACCTTTTAAGAAATTCATGATAAAAGCAATACATTTACATAACCAGAAAATATCAAATTCATTTGTAATTGCTGCGAAATTGGAAAAAATGTTCTGTGAAGTCTCGCGACATGTTACCTGTTTCTAAGCTTGTACAAATAAATTTGATATTTTCCAGCAATGTATATGTAGACTGCATTAGTTTAGAAATGATAATCTGTTTCAGCTGTTTAAAAAATACTTCATATGTATATATTATAAGATCGAGTGTAACCTGAACATGCATTATTTGTCTATTTGTGAATGATTTTTGTTGAAATTCCCTCCTTTATCTAACAGTTCATCTAATTTGTGATAAAGGACATACCTACCAAGAGTAGAAATGTAACCGTTTATCACAGTATGTTTTAATAGTAAACAATCACTTAACCTAAAGACTTATAGAATTGAAATATTTGCCTTTGAAGATGTGCAGACCCAGGCAATGTACCAGATGATGGATGAAGGATTTGTTGGTCTCATATTCTCAGTATTCAATGAAGATAAAAATACTAAGGTAAAACTTCTTGTCATTTATTTTTGTTTTAATCCTGCTCCGAAGAAGAGTTGGTATGAAAATGAAAAGATATAGGGTAAATAGCAGAGAGACTGCACTCCAACAACGAGAAAAACAGAGGAATATACACAAAAGTCTCCACAAGGCCTTCAACAAGGTTGAAATACCACTCTTTTTGAAAAGCTCTAAATCAACCAAAATAAAAAATTCTGTATGCATCAAAAAATATTGCTCTTACCCGAATATTAAGAAAAATTTACTTGTAACAAAACGTAAAGCTCAAAGACAAAACTATGACCACAATTCCTGACTTGGGACAGGCACATGAGACATGTGGTGGAGTTGAATTAGTTTAATAGGTACACAACCCTCCCCAACATGCGGCCAAAGGAGAGAAATCAAAAGCATCAACAGATGAACCTTTAAAAGGGAAAATTAACAAAATCTGCCATGAAAACAAATACATTTTTAGGTAGAAGAGTTCAGCTCTGTCCGTCTGTTCTTTCTATTTGTCTAGAGCATATATACTCTTGGTCATAAATATGGAATATTTTGATGAATTTTCAGAAAAACAATAAAACCTTTTATAATTGATTTTTAAAAGGACGGCCAAACATTCGTTTTAATAATGCTACAATATAGGTGTGTTAAACAACGTTGATCACTATCTGAGCTATAGATAAGTAACAGATTCAATGCCACCACGAATTCCTGAACGTAAAGGATGGCAAGTAGTCGCTTTGCGTCGTGCAGGTTTGACTCAAAACCAGATAGCAAACCAACTGAATATGCGTCAGGGTACTGTGTCCAAAATCCTTAAACGTCACACTCAGAGAAGGACTGTCAACCCCAAATCGTCATCTGGTAGACCACTTAAGACGTCTGTCCGGGATGATCGCGTTTTGTATCGCCTTTGCCGTGGCAACAGACGAAAATCGGCTTCAACCTTACGAAATGAATGGCAAAATAGGATAAATGTGAGAGTTTCTCGGTCCACAGTAAACAGACGCCTCCTCAAGCGTGGTCTTAAGGCTTGCAGACCTGTTCGCCGTCCATTGTTGAATGCCGTACGCAAGCAAAGGCGCTTTCAATGGGCACAGCAGCATCGTCGTTACGCTCTTAGACAGTGGCGTCATGTTATCTTCACAGACGAATCGAGATTTCTGTTGTATAGATCTGACGGAAGGGTCCGGATTCGCCGACAACAGGCTGAAAGATTCAGGGAGGAATGTATAGTTGGTACTGTGATGGCAGGAGGTGGATCTGTACATGTTTGGGGTGGAATTCACTATGGTGGAAGAACTGAATTAGTTGTACTGTATGACACTGTCAACGGCGAGCGATATCGTCAACTTCTTCAAACAGAACTTATTCCATATGCTAGAAGACACTTCCGCAGAAACTTCTTGCTACAACATGATAACGCTACACCACATCGTGCTCGTGTGGTGCAAGACTTTCTACAGCAGCAACAAGTTGACCAGTTACCCTGGCCTGCGTATTCCCCTGATTGCAACCCTATTGAGCATGCTTGGGACACCCTTGATAGGGCAGTTAGAAACCGTGATATCCAGCCTTCAAACCTTGATGAACTGGCCAGAGCTCTGCAGGAAGAATGGCGTAATATTGGTCAGCGAGCCATGAATAAACTGGTTGAAAGTATGCCTAGACGTATCCAGGCAGTACTCGATAGTCGCGGGGGATACACAAGATACTGATTACCTTTCGGACTACTGGTGTGACATTTAAGGAAATAAAACATGATTACATTTTTTTAATTTGTTTCTAAAGAAAATATTCCCTTGATGGAAAAACGTTAAATTTTCAAATTTTTTTCATTTATAAAAAAACTGATTTTTCAGAATTTTATAACCTTAAATAACAAATGTCGATATTACTCTTTAAGCTGTGAATAATAAAGATTATATCAGAGTGATCATCTGTTTTGTTGTCCTACCTATATTGCATCGATATTATCACTTAAAAGTTACTGAAGGTGTTAAAAAAATATATTCCATATTTATGACCAAGAGTATATGTTCATCCGATAGCGCTCAATTCTTTCCTCTCCTGATCAAGATTTTTCTCTGTTTGACCTGGTTTATCTTCTTGAAGTATATATAAAATATCAACAAAACTATATAGAAAGGCTACCATAACTTACCTAACACTTAAGAGTTATCATTTACATTTGTTTAGTTAAAGATATTTATAAGAGAGACATCAAATAATACTACGGGTTATTTTCTTTCTAACACGACGCGTCTAAACAAAATTATTTCTGGAATACATTATAATTTCATTATACTGTAGAAAGGTCAAATCTTCTTTTTCATCCCATGAACAGTCCCATAAACATTCAGTAAAAAACATAACCTAAGCATCACCCAGGCAAAAGGGTAGGTCCCCATAAATTTTATAAAACAAAATTATTTATTTGACTGTTCTAATAATTTTTCTTAATTAATTGAACAATGAATTCTTTATTGCCATAAGTAATAATTGAAATTAAACATGAATGACAGTATGTGTAAATGAACGGGACGAACTGCACGTAATTTATTACTTTGTCATATACGTCAAGTACGTTACGATACGATACGGATACGTGTTGGATGCAAAAGTTCTATTTCGAAGATTAGATTGAGTTATATCACCAACACAAGAGAGCATTAACTCGCGAAGATATTCTGTTTCAACCAAAGGCCAACTCTTCTTTGCATATCTTTGAGAAAATGAAGATCTGCTGATCATCGATTCCTTTTCAACCCGCAGGACAGGGGATACTTACCCTTTCGGAGCACCTGATTTCACTCCTGTTTTGTAAAGGAGTTCGTGGATTCCAAGCTTTTGTTCGTTTTGTTTACCTTTTTTCTTTTGTTTGTTTTGAATTTGTCTTGTCTCTTTCGACTATGCACTTTTGGTCTCTCGCATGGGTATTCTACACTGGACTCAAAAATAGGGGAACCTTAACAGATGTAATTAATGCGTTTTATTTTGAAAAAAAAACTCAGTCATAAAAAATGTTTTATTTTGTGAATGATGTTCTGTGAAAAGACCTCCTCGATGTTGTAATGGTTAGCGTGCTCGCCACGAGTGCGGAAGGTCGTATGGTAGATCCGCGGCCGGGTCAAACCAGAGACATTAAAATTGCTATTTGCTGCTTCTCCACTAAGCACGCAGCATTAAGGAGTCAGAGCTAAGACTGGTCGGCACAGAGTCAGAATTAACTGTCTGGGTAAAATGGCATGTTTTCCTGTGGACTGTTGTTGTCGTGAGCTAGCACATTAAAAATCCGGATCAGCGTGTCGGTCTAGCACAAAGCAGTGTTCATCATTATTATTTATAAATATGCTCTCGTCCTGAATATGTATGAAATATTTGCCAATAGACGTTAAATGATATTCATTCAATCAATCAATCTCTGTGAACAATGTGTTTCAGAAGTGACCAATCTCGTTTTTTTTTAAATAATAATAAAGCTCTAATAATAACATGTTTGATCTAGGTGACATCGTTTCCTTAAATGCAACTATTTGTGTTCATGGATATGAAACAAAAAATTGTATGCATAAGTAGTAGTCAAAAGTTCCATTTTCCTGCTAAACAAAATATTAAAATATCAATAAAATTCGAATATGTCGTATTTTTTCCGCCATCAATACAATATCGAAAGAATTGAAAGTGGTTTTTACTTGTTTTGCAAATGTATATGATTAAGAAGTTATTGTGTATTATTATATATTTCTTCTAAATGTTATTTATGTTCAGAACTAATAGACAGCTAATAACATTTCTTACAACATAAATAGATAAAAAAATGAGCATGATAAATCTTTTTTTTGGTTTATAACATATAAAGTTTGAAACTAAAGGAAAATGAACATGAAAAATATTGAGTTGCAAAATGAAATATACATTCAGATTTAAAATAATTTTGGCGGTGCATTATAAAATGCTCTGGGATTTTTGATTTCAAAAGCAGTGCTGTTTTTTTTCATATAGAGCACATTCATTAACCACAACAATGTTTCCAAACATTATATCTGGTTACATAATATATTTGGTTAGTGAATACATTCATTCCTTAAAGACAATGGTAATTTTTGTGCAAATAACTACCATTTTCGAAGAAATAGATTTAAACCTTGCACTGATTACAAAAGAAGAAATTTTAGTCTTAATCTGTAGTATTGTATGGAAATAAGACACAGTAAGAAGTCCACAAAAACCTAACCTGGGGAAAAGCTTAAAATCGGAATTTTAATTTTTATACTCATTTTCAATCGAACTAGGGAGATAAATCTGAACAAAGCATGCAGTTTTTGTAATTTTTCGGTCAATTTCTATCTTATTGTGTATAAAAAAGGGCACGTTTGGAGGTCAATAGTTCTTATCTGTCTCTGAGGCACACTGATTATAATGATATGTAGATTTTCAAAAAATTACAATTTCTATACTTATTTTGGTAAGTTATTGATTTTTATTGATTTGGGAAAATGCTCATTGTTCAGCATTTGATACTTTAAAACATTTATTTGAAAAGTTAATTATGTTAAAATCTGCAAATAGTTTAGCAACATTATCTCCTTAGTTAATGTATTTTTGCACCAATGATTTTCATTAAAATTGAATTTATTTGAAATGATATCAGGGAAGTGATAGCATTTATTATTACTAAATGCAGTTTTAACCTTGAAAATAAATATAAAAAAACTTTATTATAACTATTGTATTTATCCTTATATACACAAAAAAACCCACTTTTCCCACAGTTTTTTTCAAACACATGTAATAAAATTTCAATGATTTTTCAACAGATTTAACAGAGTTATTTCACTTTTTAATGTTAAATTCCATAGAAAATTTCTTTTGGCTCTAACTAATTTCATCTGCATTAGTTCATTTGGGATTTTTTCTGGTGAATCTTTATCCTATTTTTTTAACAAAAATGTTTTATTTCTTCTTTTGCAATTAGCGGAATTTTATAGTTTTTTGATTTTGAACATATACCATATTTCTATTTTATATTACATAATACCAGTTTAGTTTATTATTTAAAATTCTGAAAAATTAGGCCACATATAAATTGTAGTTGGCGGTCTTAACCCGCAATCTTCGGTTCAGGCACATTTTCAAAACTCTTTCTTAAATAAATGTCATAAATTTTAAATATGATTTATTTGATATGCCATGTGCAACACATTTAGAATCTCTATTACAACACCAAGACAATAACCATTTGACATTCAAAAAGCTAAATGTTTTGTTTTGTTAATTTTTCAGTCTTAACTTGATAGAAACAGTAGTCTGGTTTAGTTGGACTTTTAAAATATAACACATCTCAACATTTCGTGATTTAAAACAATTAATCTGGCTTAAAATGGTTAAAAAAGATTCGAAACATTGCGTGCAAATTGGGCAAATCAATAATCTGCAGCAAATCAAAAATCCCAGTTCCCTTCAAAAATCAATACACGTTATGCGAGAAATAAATTTCTGTCAAGCAGATGGATGTAAAATAATATCTTTCAAACTGATTTTTCAATTCTTAGGTTCAATG
>JAULBM010341617.1:0-12557 GCA_032357055.1 Geukensia granosissima
TTTATGTAACAAAATAATATAAACATATTACTGATTTCAAGAGTTATCTCCCTCAACCCAGGTCTACTCCCTTAAGTCCAATATTATACGTATAAAAGTGTTGTTTTTTTAGAAATGCCTTAGTGAATTAGTTTGATTTATGTATAATGAGCTTTGTTAAAATCACATGTAGCAATCCCCCAATGTGGTTTGTAAAGGCAACTCCCGTCACTACACAATTTTGCTTTGACATGAGAGGTTTAATTTATGTTATAAGACGTTATGAGAAAAATAAAATAAAGTTAAGAGTTAGGTTAGATTTTAATTATTAAAACATTATAATTCAAAACCCAGTGGCGTTCAGATGAAGGGGCGGAAAGAGGGTAATTTCTTCACCTTTCATCGCCTTTTTCACATTTCCCACCCCAGTCTCTCATCCCCGTAATAGTTAAGCACGAACCATCATCAGTCTCTTGATATCGCAAGAAATGATTCGTTTATAAGAGTTTAAGTTTATAACAAATAACGGGGACCGTTCAGTATGCGAATTGTGCTGATAATAAACATGAGATTATTGTGAAAAATCGAATTAATTCAATCTAGGCTAATTTTTTATTCTTACATGATTACGCATTTAGTTTGTCTATTTTCAACACCCGTCCATTTTTATCGATTTACTAAAATATTTATAAATGCCTATTTACAAATATTAATTTAATTTATATTTGAGTCACTGGCCCGGTCATGCTCATATGGAACTAATTTTAATTTATTTCACCGGAACATGAGAAGTTGCAAGGGGTAACAAACATTTGAAAATAGGAATATGAATCCAGTGTAGAATACCCAAGTGAGAGATCAAAAGTGCATAGTTCAAAGAGACAAGACAAATCTGAAACAAACTACAAAATAAAACGAAAGGCTTGGAAAGCATATTAAAATGTTCCAGCTAGAAATTGAATGGGGTTCAGCCAAGGTAGATGTTTTGCCTCCGTTGGCCGAGTTTCATCGTGGTGGCCGACATATGAGGATTTAATACATACATGTACATGGCCAAGTGAGGAGGGTTGGCCTGCATTAAAAGGAGATGGGTGAAAGGGGGAGTAGGATGAGAGAAAATAAAGTAAGGAAATATAATTTCCACATAGAGAGAAAAATTATGCTATAATGGGAGATGGGAGATTAATGGTTCGGAGATCAGAGACTGTGGTGGAAGATGAGAGAAAGGTGATGGGAGATGGAGAAATCTTCCTCTGTACGCACCTCTTTATGACTGCCACTAACTTGTCGATTGTAATTTTGTAATCACTGAATTTTTACCCGTCCGGTGATTATTTATTTTACTTGTCACCCTTTAAATTTGGACTATTTCAACTATTTCACCATGTGAGAGGCTAGCTGCCTTTGATCGATTTTCTCTCCGTTGTTCATTAACTATCTTATTTAACTGCCCCTTTGGTATCTTTGAATTCCATTTGCGATCGCTAAGGCTATTGTGAAAAACGCCAGGAAAAATGGTTTTTACCTTTCACAGAATATTTTCATGGTATTTTGCAAAAGGTGCACTTATTGCACATTCATAAAAAATAAGTAATACTTTGAATACATTTGTGAACTATATCCATAATCTTTTATTGATATTTTCCTTTGACGATACTATCTCATTTTCGACAATTTTAACAGCTGTCACTATTTATTACCTAAGTATCGTCTGCTATCGTATTACCTATCTCTTGTCGAACAAATTTAAACGTGTATCCAGATAAAACTACAACATACATTATATTTTGAAAATAGCTATTTGTATTTTCCTTCCCATTAAAATAATAATCATAATAAAATTATTACATGTATTAAATGATACAAAATAAAAAAACCTTTCCGATTCGAACCGATTTAAACCGATCTAGGTCGGATTTATTGAACCAATTAAATCGTTTCTTATACTATTGACCAATCAAAACGTTAAAAAAGGCAGGATTCATCTGTTGAAAAAAAATCAGGATAGGTTTTTTTTGTATAACAAAATGCTGATTTTAAGATAGATAAACATTAATAGGTGCATTTGTAAAGTTGTTTGTATACTAGTTGTGTCCTACTTATCTACATACTAATTATGTTTTGTATGAGCCTTTATTAATAGCTGCAATTTTGCTTGACTCAATGAAACAAATTTTATATTTTTCAAAAAAGACACCAGTCTATTCAAATTTGAACTAGTAAATAAATCATAGAATATTGTGTGTAAACAAAATAACACATCTACTCTCTTCTACACTTTTTTAAATAAAAATATTAATCTTTTTAATACGATATTTAGTCACACCCAAACAGATCTCATCAATATCAAGTCCTTGTTTTCCATTCTCGCCACCTTATATTTTCAGATTTTTTAAAACATGATATAATGACATAAATTTACAACAAAAAGTATAAAAATATGTACACACTTACAGAATAATCTGCTGTTGAAGAAAAAACACTGTCGATTTGTTCCTTCTGAGTTTGGTTGCTGACATCGTGTTCTGGAGTCTGACTTTTTAGCGTCATCAGGTAGATTCCAACAGTCCTCGGGTGTTTCGACTCTTATCTACTTCATCCTCTGATTGACAAAGTTAGTAGTGGTTGCCAATCGCTACTTGTTATCTGCTGGTTCTCAGTTCTGCACATCCCTTCTATTCAACAACCAACACGATGCCCTTTCTACAACCACAACAAATTTTCTCAGAGCAGTTTTCTTAAATTTAACATTCATCACCAGCTTCTAAATCAACCTTCCTACTGACTGCTGGAAAACCTCTCACTCCTACTATCGTGCACTCCCGTTTTTTCTCTGCATAGTTCAAGCAGATCTTGGTACTTCGAATTCTTTTTCTCATGTGCCTCGTCACATCCTTCTTCCTTTGGTACTGTTAGTTCTATCAACATTTTCATCCTTCTTATTCCAGACCACAACCCTATGTCTGGTCTCAAATTTAATGAACCTCATCTGTAAAAGCAAAGCGTTTCTTCGGGTCCACTCTCAATTTCCCACGATAATGTTCCGTTAATAAGGCGACTTGATTTGGTGATGAAATCTGTCAAACTGTATGGATCTTAATTCATGTTTCTGCTCTGGTCTTTTTTTCCTGCGTTCTCTCTCAAGTACATCCACAGGAGAGTACAAAACCTTTCTTGTCTCCGCCTGTATCTGCCCTACTGGAGAGTTGTCTTACAACTAGATAGGACAAGTACAAGTTTTTATTTTCCTTTTCAGTATGTATCTTCGGTATGTCGACATCTACACAGGTTTCTAGGTGATTGAATTGTATCATTTACTAATCGCAGCATGAAAGAGAGCCTGATTGGTTCCATGATCAAAAGCATTGGCCATGTAACTGGTAGTTTCCACTTGGTCCATGCTCATTGTCCCAATTTTACTGCTTTTCTCTTTCTCTGGTGGTCTTCGTTGTATCTGATTTCTTGCAGTACCATATCTCCTCGCTTCTTCGCTTTTGACTTCCCTCACCGCTGGAAATGATCTATTTTAAGTTCTATATCTCCTAAACAGGTGTTGCCTATGATGTCCCGTAATGTTAACATACTTCTGCCCGAAATACAGATTTACTTGCTGACCATATACATCCTGTTCGTGACTGTACATAAGCTTCACTAACTTTCATGTCCTTAGAGTCTCTAATGTCACAACCAGCCTGCCTTAAATTCCTCTTCTATTGATGATAATGACATCAGTAGTCTGGATGATCTATTGTAAAAGCCAAGTCCAGTGTAGAATACCCATGTGACAGATCAAAAGCGCACAGTCAAAAGAGACAGGACAAATTTGAAACAAACTAAAAGATAAAACGTAAACAAAAGAAACAAAGGCTTGGAAGTGCTGAAAGTCCCGGTGATACTCCTTACCACTGTCGCAAGTCCTTGTTTATCAGTCTCTCTAATATCTCTACAGTTATCAGCGGTATCTCATACAGCATAAGCAGCCCCACCACTATTGGTAACATCCCTTGCTGATATATCCATGATTTGTATTTTCCTAGCAATCTTGAATTATATTTTGTCTTGAGCTAGTGCTTTACCTTGTTCTGGATGTTCAACGCTTCTCGTGTCAGTGAAGGATTCATTAAATCATTTCCGTAGCCATTTGATTGGTTTTTGTAGTTACAGATAAAAGTAAACTTTTCGATTCCTTACACAAATAAAAATAAATTAGACACTGCATCCATCTTGACTTTCTTAACATTTATTGAAAACAAAGTAATAAATCGTCAGACATACTGTGTTTCATGACAACTCGTGTTGAGAGTCTTGATGTTTTATCATCATAATGGGATTGCTTTCAGTAACAGCGAACATTCATAAGAGATTTACAAAAAGAATTTGATGATACCAAAAGGGCAGACATAAATTTAAAATCAGAATACAGAAAACCCCTGGCCAACAAAAAAAAAAAGAAAGACAAACATAGTTCGCATAACAATACACTGTAAGGGTAAAGCCAGCGTAATACGAACAATACAAAAACTAGGATGAGTTCACTTTATCTTTTTTTATCTTCGTCGGATAAGGGGAGACTTTCTGTTTCTATATATTTTATAGTTCGTCGGTTACTCTTTTGACCACTCGTTGGGACAGGGCTGGGTACCCACTTATCTATTTAACCTAACCACTTGTGTCATGTGCCTCTCCAAAGTCAGGAATTGTGGTCATGGGTTGGTCTTTATGTTTAATATTTTGTTACATGTACTTTTTTTTATATAATCCAGGAAAATTCCGTATTTTTTACGCAAACAAGACTTTTTATTTTGGGCGATTGGTATTCCACCCTTTTTGAAGGTCCCTGTTTTGTCTCGTGGTTGGAGTGCAGTCTCTCATACATTAACCCCATATATTTTCATTTTCATATTGACTTTGGACTTTGAGCTGGAATTCCCTTTCTAAAGATCACACACCTTGACATTTGGCGCTTAAATATCACTCTATCCCATGATGCAACCTCTTCAAGTGCTGATAGAAGCATGTACATGTGACTTGGTTGTTACTGGTATGTTATCCATGAATCCTCTATTGGCAGGTTGATAAATTCCAGAATTCATTCTGGGTCTTCCTGTTCCGCTCTCTCCTACCTTCATGATTATGTTCCCTTCCATAATAAATAATATGGATAACACTGTGCACCAGTAGAAATCCCTTTTTCCACACTGATATGCTGTAGTTATGTTTCCTGCTGAAAAACGTAGCACTCTATAAAAGTAACTATATAAAATTCTTTTGGCGTGGTGAGGGATGTACTAATGGTCTTATGCCTTCTCTATCAACTTGTGTGGAATTTTCCAATTTCGCGTCATACTACTGTCAAGTCTACGTTGTCTGTTTTTGTCTCTCGTAACAATTGTCTTAGAATGCTTGTGTATTCTACATATCCAGAAAATCCAGAAAATGCCCCCTTTTATGCAGATATGTGAACATATTCGTTGTAAGTCATATATGTTGTTAACCTTTTTGCTAAAATTGAGAAGATATTGCACTCTACACTCAGAAGTAAGATAGTCCTTAACTGCTCTTTCCTAGAGTCCTTCTCATTAGGTACAAATCAGCGCCCTGCATTATCCCATCTACCTGGTACAGCACCTGTATTCCACAGATTTCTTATAAGTAGCCAGACTTCTTTGGACATTTCTTATATACTTGGACAATCGTGCCACATCTCCTCCTTTTATATTTCATACAACTGTATCTCTTACTCATCTTGGGTGCTCTCTAAATGACATAATCGTTCCTCACCAAGAAGTGTCTTTTGATAATTTTTTATTGAACCTTTATAAAGTGAACGTTTCATTAACCCTGTTTTTCCTTTTCCTTATTCTTTCAGTATTTCTCAATCGTCTCTACTTCTCAATGATGTCATCTCTGATCTGCTGAAGGCAAATGTTCTCTATCTACGTTCCTCTTCTGTATTGTTTCCTATTGGATTGTTACTCCCATCTTAAATTCCTGTATTCTTTTTCCCTTTTGTTTTCTGTTCTCGTCACCTCTTCATTTGTTCCTCTATACCAAACCGCTCTTTTCCTACCGTTTATATGATTGTTGATAAACTGTTTATAATTTGCATAGTGGTTTCCGCAATCATTTCAAGATATCCATCGAACTGCTTCTTAAGCTCTATCGTCACTCATCTTGATCCAGTTGAAGTCACTTGTAAATCAGAAATAACGTACACACATGCAGAATAATCTTCTGTTGAAAAAGCAAACTGCCTGTTCCGTCTGATTCTGCTTGATGACATCTTAGTCTGGACACTGGCTTTCTAGCGTCAGGTAGATTCCAATAATATAGATGAAAGTCCCTTAATCAATTTTAGACTTTAAGATAAAATTTATCTTTCTTTTAGAATTATGTAAAACCACGATGGTGTGAAATGGTCCTTGGTGAAACCAGGATGTCCGTTTTTGAATTATTTGTCATTTTTATATATATTTCAACCTATAAACCAGGCTTAGTCAAAAATAAAAAGTCAGGACAGTCTGAGCTCACAAAAACTTGTACTAATATATAAATGTTCAACTTCATTAGAGTGTATTTCGCAAATACGCTGCTGCCTTAAGATGTTATAGAGTCAGAGAGGACTTTGTACGCCAACAATGAACGAATTTTTCTTATTATTCAGCAGATAAAGACTCCATGTCGACTTTCATAGTTTGCTTTTTAAAACGTCATGATTTGGATGGAACCTGTCCTGTTGGAGTAGTCTCCTAGTTATTCAGTCCGTTGGGCTAATGAGCTTAAACACCACGAAGTCCTCCTCGATTTTGGGCTTGTGTATAATAGTGCTGTCACCAAACAAGGAAAAGTCTCTAAGTTATCCAGTTTAATGTACCGGGATACCATTTACGCTAGGAAGGCATCCTTAATAAATCTTTGCCCAGTCGTAGAGTTTACCCATGGGGCAATTTCTGGAAGCAAGTCCAAAAAACAGAAACTGTGTCTTTAGAACTAGTTAGTCCCTCCGTCGAATCGTCCATTGTTTTGGTTTTTTTTTTCGTTATTTCATTTTACAGCATCTTGATCGAATTAAAATCGGGAAACATATAAGCAGTAGGAGCACCAAATAGACTAAATGATGAATTCGTGTCTATATGTGGGTTTGTAGACCCCTTTAAAACCAATCACAAAATGCAGCTATTTTTAGAGCGTTTAGTTAAATAAATTTTTCGTTAGTTTTAACCTTTCAAATCGCATAAAATGTTATAACTATATATTAAAAACACAGTTTGAATATTTTCTGCCAATTTCAAAGGTACTATTCTAGCCGTTAAAGTATTCTGCAAATGAATAAGAGAATTCCGGAAATTCTTGCTCTTACCGTTACAATGATAATTTTCTCTCGCCTTTTTATTTTTGCTGTAAATATTGTGAAATCTATGCATGGGTCGTATTAGATAATTCTAATCAATAATAAATATTTTATTGAACCCTCTCATATTTCAAAGCTGTGTAAGATCAAGATAGTTTTCTTATGTGGTACTATAAAGAACCAAACAACAACGGGAAGTCGGGAGCAGGAAGACCAAGACATTTTTGCAATAATTTATTTTTTTTAGAAATTCAACGCCAAAACCGGTTTGTAATATTAATAAAGAATTTAACAATCAGAAGTCATTCCTAATTACTCGACTTTTAATAGACAAAACGAAGGAAAATATAACACCCTGTATACTAGTAGTTTTACACAACTTAGCACTAGTGGAGCAGGAGTTGCTTACCCTTCGGAGCGCCTGAACTGTCCCTAAGTGTTGTAGGTTTCGTGTTACTTTTTATTAGTTTCCAGTGTAGTGTTTTGTGTACTTTATAAGTTTTTCCTTTCTTTTTTTGTTGGCAATGATGTTGTCTGTCTGCAGTTTTAACGATTTCTGTCTTCCCCTTTTGGTATTTCGAATTCTTTTTCTATTATATACTCACATTTTCTCGGAAAAAAATTCTAAAAATATGGAATATCTCTCATGCACAACCAAATTCTGCTGTTTACTTACAAAAAAATAGAAAAGTTACTTTTTCTCTTGTGCTTCTATCTTGATAAGTTATAAGTATTTTAAATTCTCTCCGCTATCACAGTTGACTTCCCCCAAAGATTGCTGTTGTTTTTTTTTTTTTTTATTATTTGCTGTTGTTGTTGTTGTATTCCATTATGAACAAAATGAAAGATAGATTATAATTAAAGATCATTTCATTTTTACAGCTAACAGTTTTTAAACTTTTCGCTGTCAACATAGAAGTATATTCCGCTTAAATTATATGTTTGCAACAATATTGGAATTTGGAAGCATTTTACGATAATATTTCTTTTCAAATTTATCAAATGTTGCTTCTCACCTAGCCAACCATTTCCTACATATTTAGGACATGTGCAAATAATACCCCACTCTCAGATACCGCTTAATCATGTTTGATGAACTCATGAGACGTGTAAAAAAAAAATTTTAAATCTATATTCAGCTTTTTAAATATATATGGTATATGTGGTAAGCAAGTTATGGTAAGTTGCTGTTAGATATCAACATCCTATTTTTGGGACTTTTCAAATGCTGTTTTCAATATAAAGGAACGAGTAGAATCATATTTGCATGGCATTTACTGCAACTTCATGTTTATACGCGGTATGAGGGCGTAAACTTGTACTATCTTACAAGATATATTAGTCCGTGGGATAGGAAGAGACCACATTCTACACGTGGGATAGGAAGAGACCACATCCTACACGTGGGATAGGAAGAGACCACATCCTACACGAACACATTATTTTAACTTAACAACAAACGCCAAATTTTCTGTCTGTGCTTTAACTTGAAAGGGGACCGAACTCGGGACCTTTCACTTTTATTGTGAGCTCACGTCCTTTTTCAGCATCGAAGCAGTATTTCAAATTTGATTTTTTTCAATTTAGAAATGAGCTGACTTTTTTTCCTTTAAACAGAGTTATCTTTATTTTTTTAATTCTCTGTCAACATTAGCGAAAACAAGTTTGTGCTGAAACTGTTCTTTGCACCCTCCATTGGCAGCGAGTGCCAGAGAAGGCCGTTTGTTTCTTCTACTTCAGGTTGAACCCATGCTAAAAAGACGTTACATAATTGGACTGGATGTATAAATACTCGACCACCCCTAGAGTGCTAGGGTAACGAAAAAGGTTTCGTCAATGCCATGCATTTTGTATGTGAAAGACGGATTATAATTATCCTCTAATGATTCTCTCAAAGCTAATTCTGTTATTTTCATTCAGGTTGCCAATCAAAAGGCTAAAGATTATTTTCCCGCCGTTGAGAAGTTCAGGTAAATTTCCAAGTTAGGTTGTTGCATTATAGTTCCACCACGAATTTACATTCTATTTGGTACCTGAATATCTTGTTAGGGAGTTCACTCCGCGCCAGTTCTTTTGCACGAAGTGCAGTGTAAAATACCCATGTCAGAGATCAAAAGTGCATAATCCAAAGAGACAAAACTAATTTGAAACAAAAGGAACAAGGCTTTGAATCCACGAACTCCTTTATAAAACAGGGGTGGGATCAGGTGGTCATAAAGGGTAATCGTCCCCTGTCTTGTGTGCAACACCCGTCGTGGAGCCCTTAATTTCAAAATCGGTGTCTAACCAGGATGTCAAAAACGGGATTGTCAATTTGTGTTAAATCCGGAAGGAATCGCACCAACTCCTATATAAATAAGGACAAGGTGTCATTAAGGTCACTTTTGAAATTTTGGACAGCAGTTGAAAAAAATCTTTATAAGGAGGAAAGAATATTGAACTATATATATAAACCATTCATTACCATTGTTGCACTTTTGCACAAAATTGTGTGTTCATATTCTGTAGGCTAGCTCCAAGCTTTCATGTCTAAAAACCGTTGTAGATTCTTCAAATGTTCGCAAGAAGTTCTAATAACGTGTTTACCCACAGCAACTGGATACAACTCTAAGAGAGACCCAACTTGTGACCTTTTCACCAGTTTGGTTCTGAAAGAGCAAGTATGTACAGACGAGATTGTTTTTAATGAATTTCCTATTGGACCAATGTTAAAGCAAGATGAGGCAGCCGTCTTGGCCGGCAGGGTAGGTCATCAGATTCGATTCTGAAAGAGACCCAAATAGTGACATTTCATCAAACTTGATATTTGTTGAGCAAGTCGTTCAAGTTGAATTTCCCATAGGGAACCTCTGTCAACTTTGGCTAGGATTTGTTTTGTAGTTTCAGGTGGAAACTTTTTAAAAATTTCATTCCTTTTTTGATATTTAAACTTGCATTCATCTTGGTTGGACGCAACTTTGGCTAAGATTGGCTTTGCACTTTCATAAGAGATTATTTCATCTCCTTTTATTCTATATGTGCCTGGGGTCCATCTTGGCTACCGGATGTCACTGTCATCAATTTTGAAAAAGGACCATTCAACGATGCACTTGATACCTTTCTGGAATTTTCGTCGAGCCCTCATCATTTCCGAGTTGTTATGTTGATACATGTACATATCAAATGGAATCGATTATTAAATCATTCAGAGTCGTTCCGTTTCCAACAAAACCTTATAATAGTTTGAATGTTCAAAAATAACTTGATGATATTACCCATGTTAATGATTTTATAAAAATAGGAAATGTGGCATGGTTGTCTATGAGACGACCCCTCCACCAATTGACAGTAGAATGGTATTGACTCTGGTTCATTGTTGAAGGAACGGAAGCTGTAAAAGGCCCCGATATACAAATTGTGAAACTATACATAAAATGACAAGCGACCTAATCTAAAGCAAAAATGGTGAACATATAACAATAAATTTTGTTTTTTAGAACTTGGCAATACTAAATACGTAACTAACAGATCCAGTAGCTCGCATTTTGACAGCATACCAGCCCCTGATCCACAAATATCACCTAAAACAAAAATAAAATAAGAAAGTTGCAAACTAAAGAAAGCGAGCAAATAAATAGAAATTGTGTTATCTGCATCAGGGTCATGTCCGTTCTCGTTACAAGCGAGAATATCAAGAGATTTTGCAATATTGAAAAAGTGGTTTGGCTGCATCACAGTGTGATACAATAATCACCCCTTTTACTCCACTTCTACCACGAAGAGATCGCTTTGCTCGGTTATCAATAGAATTTATTATTTTATCATAATGATTTTTCTATCCTTCAGTGCATATATTGCTGATATAAAATTTTCTGCTGATACAAGTTAAAAAATATACATTTTTACACAATTCACAAACAATCTTGGTAATACTTAATCTACTGTAGAATACCCAACAAAAGTGCATAGTTCAAAGAAACAAGATTATAAGTTGATAATCAAATGTTTATCGACTGATTGATTGAATGTTGCCTAACGTCCTGTGGCGAATATTTTAATATTCAGGACGAGAGCATATTATGAATGATGATGAATGAATTCTGCTTTGTACTAGACCGACGCACTGAGCCGGGTTTTTAACGTACTAGCTTACGAAAGCAACAGTCTAAAGGAAGAAATGCCACTTTTTGTGGACCTCTTGATTCATCAATTTTAACGATTTAAGTGGCGATTATGTCAAAAATTTACCCCATACTTTTCCTTTTTTTATCATTTTTGTGTTTCAAAGGGGGAGGGGCGGGTCCACCTGGATCCGCCCCTGAACACACTTTAAAAAAAAAGATCTGATAGTGCTGATCCACTTTTCATATTGCTAATTTCAGATTTAAATAGGTAGCCCTACCCAGAAGACAACACTTCAACTGATATTTTCATAAGGAATGCAGAAAACTCCTTGACATTTTTATAGTATTTTCTTTTCAAATGGGGTTAGAAAATGCAATTTTGCACAGAAAATGTAACAATGGATTACTTACAGCTTTTAATAGTAGACAAATGCCCCATTACTGTATCTGTAACATTCAATTGTGTCACCCTTAAAATATTGTCCACTTATGCTATTATTCCTTATGATAAAATCAGAGGACGAAATAAAAAGCATTGATGATCATGACATAATGTCCTCTTGGTTCTTCCTAAGAAATATATATTAGACAGGACACTATTACACAGGACACTTATTTGGCTTACATATTCCACACTTTTGTACAATATTCTATAGTTCATTTGCATTGTTCCTAAATCAGTTATTTGCCGTATAGAGCTAATAAATATTAGCCAAGCAAAAAATCTATCATGAAACTCTGTTGACTACATCAACCAAACAAAACCCAATCTCCCCTTTCTAAAACAACTGAAAAACTGGGTGTTAACAATATTTAAAGTAATATTAATTTTATTTAGATTAAGTATTTTTAGGAAAAGAGTGTACAAAAAAGTACTTGTGGATAAGAGAGTGCTCTAATGGGAATTAACCTTCAGCTAGACTATCAGAGTACGATTTGTACTCACTATCAACAAGTGCTTAAAGGCAGTTTGATATAAAAAATCTGAAAGTGAAAGATAAATTGATTTAGTAACTAGTTACAGCTCATTTTTGTTCATACAAACCTGTTAAACCCCGCCACATACTAATGTGCCTGTCCCAAGCCAGGAACCTGTATCCAAGTGGTTGTTGTTGTTTTGTTAG
>JAULBM010341628.1:0-12557 GCA_032357055.1 Geukensia granosissima
CATTTCTTGGTTTCTAAGTAGTTTATTCGTGATGTCCTCAATTGATTTAACTACTAATCGATCATCTTGTCATTCGGTTTTAACCCTCCTCAAACGTTCAAACGACTGAAAAACATCTTGAGTGACATGTAAAGTCTTCCGACATTTTCTCCTATATTTTGAAGTGTCGTTTAAGATTTGCACAGTCTTAACCCATGTTATCACGTGATATTCGATACTGGGACTTCTCGCGTTGTGCGTGTTTGTTACACTAAATGTTTACATTGGGGTTACGAAGTTGAAAAAGGTACAGGCGTTTTATTCGTGTGTCGACATAAATGGAGCAACTGATTGCATTTAAACTTATATATTGTGGGTAGTAAAAATAAAAAATTAAGGACACGTGCATTAGTTATAGCTGCAGTCATCTAAAACCTGTATAAAATAGCCAAATGGGGCGAATGTCTTTACATGAAACTTAAACATAAGTATAAATACATGGATTTTGAGTCGTAAAATCTTTAAAGAGATCATATACTGTTTAGAGCTTAATATTGTTACTCATTTTACAGGTAGAGTGCATTATCCAGCATTCGCATATTCACATACTGTGGGAACCTCAGTAATTGGTGGAGAATTTTATAGAGGATGTTTAAACCCAAGACTAAGAGGATTCTACATTTTTGGAGATTGGGGAAACGGGTAAGATGCTGTCTTGATTTAATCTTTTCATTAAGTGTATATTATTTGTTTGATTACGATGTCCATAAGTTGGAAGCCACGTGGATTGGTGCGTTTCCAATTACTGCAAGTCTGCAAAAAAAGAACAAACAATACCATGCTAGCTTTTCCCTACATCCTTTATGCCAGATTACAATTTTGGACAAACCAATTTATTTTTGCCCTCGAAATGTGACCAAAAACTTGTTTAAATCATCTCCTGAGTGTCAGTATTTAATTATTAAAAATAGAAATGGACCGGTGTAGTTTCTGTGAAGAAGTTTTATTAAAAGACAGATTTTAATCTTTTGACTAGAACTAACTTTAAAGTGCATTTTCAGTTGGACGCAAACAATGTTTTTTGTTTCAGACTTTGCTCAAGTATATGGCAAATATATTGGAAAAATGGAGACAGTCTAACAGATAAATATGTCAAATTAACAAATTGTTTATTCTAAATCCAGCGTAGAATACCCATTTGAGAGATCAAGAGTGCATAGACCAAAGAGACAAGACAAATTGAAACAAACTAAAAGATAAAACTAAAACAAAACGAACAAAGGCTTGGAATCCAAGAACTCCTTTACAAACCAGGAGTGGTATCAGGTGCTCCTGAAGGGTAAGCATGTTTTGTCCTTCGCGCAGCATCCGTCGTGAAATCCTTTAACTCTAATCAGGGTTAATGTCAATCCGGGAGGAGGTCATCATATTGTTGAATTACCGGTAATAGGTCCATAAGTAGTTGAGATACACTAATACCGTATGGATGAACCAATTCATGATGGCGACCATATAATTGAAGGTGGAACGATTTCAACTTTGATTGCATGTTTCCTTGTTGTAGTAATTTATGCGACACAGCAATGCCCTCTAAATGTATGGAAAACAAAGAAAGTTGGACTTCCAAAACAAGGCATAAAAATCTAGTATTTTTATATTTTTGTAGTAAATTATTTCGGCTATTAGAGAATTCTAGAACAAAAATGTGGGAAGGGAGAGAACTATCTGTTTGTAATCCACAATCATGCACTGCACCACTTACTAATCAGTATGGCAAGTTCATCACGTCTTTCGGATTAGACGAATCGGGTAGGTATGCTTTAGATTAGTTTGTTTTGTTCTCTATGTTGAATACTGTTGTGTTTCTGTAACCAACCTTGTTTATGACTCCGTGAAGACCAATCAGCAGGTTTAGATTTAGATGTAACTTGTCTGGTCCGCGTAATGAAAGGTATATTTAAAGTATCTTTGAGCTTTTATTACTAATTACTGAAGTTATCCTTGATGCAAAGTGATTCAGTGTTCAACGAAACCGTACACATAATTCATCAGTTGAACCCAGATCAATTAATACAAAAAATTCGTTTTATAGTAATGAATTCACAACACTCAAGTTATGCATAATCTTGCTAATGTCGCTACAAAAGGCTTAATTTTTCGTCCATACCCATAACTCCCATTTTCCAGTGGCAATCAAAAGCCGTTGCCCTTTTCCTCCCACACATTTTCGGTAATTTTGATAATTGTTGAAATTCTTATCGTTCTGAATATGCATGAATTATTTGCCGCTGGATTTTAAGCAAACAACATTCAAGAAATTCAACCTATCAACTAGTATCAAATAATTAATTTTTCTTCAGGTGAATTATACATGGTATCAGACAAGCTGTATCGAATTGTTGATCCTGTCAGGTATGTACAATTAACGGTGTATTGTTAACTGAAGTCCAGAATAGAATACCGACGTGCAAAACCAAGTTAAAAGAGGCAAACAAAAAATTTGAAACAAAGTAAAAGATAAAACGAAAACAAAAAGAGCAAAGCCTTGGAATCCACGAGCTTATTTACAATAACGTGAAACGCACGATTCAATCTAAGCGGTATGAATGAATCAGAATTGTTTTTGCCTTAGGGCAACCTGTAGATGTTTGTAATTAAGCATTTGAATGGATGTCTCATTAGCATTCATACATCTTCTTTTTCTATATTTAATTTATATTGGCACATGGCTTGTTATTAGAGTAATTTTACAATATAAATTAATTTTTCTCCAGAACTTCTTTGAAATTCGCTTAAAGGTGACAAAAATATTAAAAACAAAACGGTATAACAAACGTGATGACATTGCTCTCCAATTATACCAGCAGCAGCCTAGCGTTTACCTTACATTTATCAGCTACCTGTTCCTATATTTTATATGTCATAAAGATAAATGCATTTCATTTATATGAAAAAAAAATCACACAACAGAGCGAGTTAGAGAGAGAGAGGGTGTTAAAAACATAAATATATATCTAAATAATAAGTTAAGGAGGGTAAAATTCAGTTTTATTTTGCTTAATAAACCTGTATGGTTCCCTCAGAAAGGGTTTTCGTATATTTATAAAAAGAGAAATTCCTTTCAGTGTATTCAACCTATAATAGTTCAAATATTAATTTTACTGAAGCCCAAAGGGGCTTGAGTTATCTTTTGCGATGTTAATTTAGAACTAAATGTGAACGTTTTTCCAACGTTTAAAGTAATACAATAACGAATCTACGATAATTTGCTTTTTCATAACTGAATTATTTGGTTTTGCGGAAAAATATTTACAGAAATATCATTAGACGGCAGATTCGGTTGAATGGTCTGTAGAATGGAAAATATCCGACAGATTTATCAGCCTTTTGCCGCTACGGATTTCTTTCATCGACAGAGTTCCTTAAGGTCAAAAGGCTTGACATTGAAGGAAAATTCTAGAACGGTAAAATGCCCGATTTGATGTTCGGTCTGAAGCATTACCAGGATGAGTTGTATCGTGTCTCTTATTAGGTCCGTCATACGTCTACTTCCTGTTTATTTACACATAGTCACTATTTTGATTGAATCTCTGTTCTATATAAAATTGTTATTAAAGATTTCTTTTCTTGTATATGTTGATATTTCGTCTGAAGCATTATCAGGGCTTATTGTACTGAAGTCCGTCATATTTTTTTTCTTTTTTTATCTAGACTTGTAAATATTTGAATATCAATCAAATAAAATATTCATCAAAGATTTCTCGGCCTGTGTATGTTGGGGTCCCCTTGTCAGGTCCGTCATATTTCTGGTTGAATGTCCGTCCTTTAAAATTTTCGTCAAAGACTTCTTGGCTTATTTATGTTGGATTTTTTTGATATTTGTTCTGAAGCATAATCAGGGTCTGCGATGTGTCTACTTCAAGTTTGACGAGACATTGGTTGGATCTCTCTCCTGTAACATGATTGTCAAAGATTTGTCGACTTTGGTATACAGGATTAATGCTTAGTTTATTATTTACTGTATTGTTAGTTTTTCATGGTTGTCACAATCTTTGTCTTAAGTCATTTGTCTACTTTCTGTTTGCTCTAATATTCATTGAAAAATCCGTTATTTGGTGGGCCGGGGCATCTTTCTGCTCTTTTAATCTCTCCCAAAGCAATTTTAATCATTAATCATTAATTCCAACATTTCCCTTTTCAATATCAACTGCATCTATGTGGTCTTCCAATCAACAAATATTATCTGAACTGTTAAAAGATGAGTATGAGATTTTTTTTCATTCTAGTAACAATATTATGAGAGACACAGATTACATTTTATCAAAGTAAATAAAGTTTGAATTTATTAACTGGTCATTGGTTGCCGTATTATTTTTTTCTATAAAATGAATTCGCCTCCAAGGCTATTCTTGTAACAATTAGCCTCACTATAGCCGTAAATGACGAATCAGACGAACCTTTAGTCAAATTGACTGTTGAAGACATTGCAACAATAGGTCTTGAATTCCCTTGTTGACTTTGATGGATATTTTGGTCATCGTTTTTGGTATTCTTTTATATAAAAGGTTTGGTGGCTCTACACATGGTTATCGGTTGTCTGATCGTTTTGACCCATATGAAAATAGACTCTAAAACCATTGTGGTGATGTTTTTTACAGGCTGTGTTATAAATTTGGTTATGGAAACAATTGGTATTTAAGTCTTTTTTGTAGTCATTTGTAATTTTACGTCCGCAGTAGATGATTTGATCTCTGCACTCTTAATCACATTTTATTCAATGTCATTTCGAACTAACAGATCACGAGGATAATTTAAAATACCGGAACTAATCGCTGATTCAGAAAACAAATATAGTCGGTGCTCAACTTTTCAAAACGATGTGTAGTCCCGGTGCTAGATGGATCATTCATTTATAATGAAAATGGATCTCCTACCACTTGAATACATTTTTTGCTTGCTTCAATTGGTATACATGACTATGTCCCAAATTCGAAATGCAGCAGCTCTTAAACTTATAGCATTACATTTATGACAAATTGATGTGAAATTTTCAATTTTACAGAAATGGTGATCAACGCTCGTGTAAAGCAACAAGAGAGCTAAGACAGAAACGACAAAATTCTGCCAGTAATCCACCCCAAAGATCAAGAAAAAAGACGTTCAAAAAATTTGAACAAATTAAATAAAAACTTATTGTAGTTGTTGCTGTCTTTGCAAACCTTAATGAACGTTTTAAAAAATCTATGATAAATACTTTTTAACAAATTTCATTAATTTTGATGAGCCTGTCCTTTGAAGAAACTATATTCCTGATCTTCGCCTTTAACGCCTGTTTTCACACATTTGCAAAATTTTCGCTATTAAATAAAATAAATTGACATGGAGGATGCTCCCAACAAACATAAAATTTCTATGGACGGTTTCTACATGTATTCTGTATGGTTTAAGAGGTATTCCGTTTTGGTTTTTAGTGTCCTTAATACAAGCTAGAAATTTTTACCGTTTCTGAGATAGCCCAGGTTTAACAGCAGATCGTTAGTGGCATCTGAATATTTCAACCCAGTTAAAGACTGCTTTCAACAGATAGTATGACATTTCCTATAATATCCTTGCCTCCTAAACTTCATATAATTCCAAGTTTTGGTTTATTTTTGCTTCTAGTAAATGCAATACTACTTACTACGGGGCGCCGAATGGTACTCTTGTGGTTTTGTACAAAATTCAATTCTGTCATAACAAAATCATTTTGTCTTACGAAACTATGTGATACAGGCTTGTTTTATGAAAACTTCAATTTTGTGATGACAAAATTCATTTTTGCCATAACAAAATTCATTTTTGTCATTACAAAAGTCAATTTTGTCAAAAAGGTATGGAAATATAAATTTATTTGCATACAAAATTGATTTTTGTTACCTGATATGGAAATTAAAACACAAAAATCAGCTGTGTGAGACAAGATTCAATTTCGTGAGACAAAATTGACTTTTGTGAATTTTGTGAGACATAATTCAATTTAGTGAGACAAAATTCAATTTTATCTCACAAAATTAAATTTTGTCTTACAATAGTCAATTTTGTCTCACAAGAGTCAATTTCGTCTCACAAATGTTGTCTACACAAAAATAAACACAAATTGAATTTTGTCATTACAAAATTCAATTTTCTGTCACAGAAGTCAATTTTGTTAATACAAGAATTCAATTTTGTGTCACAAAATTGAATTTTGTCATCGAGAAAATGAATTGTGTCTACAACAATTTTGTGAATTTTGTGAGGACAAAATAGACTTTTGTGACACAAAATTGACTCTTGTTGCACAAAATTGGCTTTTGTGTTAAATTTTCACTTCTGTTTAACAAAATACAGTTTTGTCTACACAAAATTGAACTTTGTGACAAACTCTCAATTTTGTAGGTAAATTAGTTCACAGAATCCAAACTAAACTTATTTTGCATACAAAATTGACTTTTGTCGCCTAACTTTTGTCCACTGAAAGATAATTTTGTATGACAAAATTTAAATTTGTAGTATGCTACAATTTTTGTTAAACTGAATTTATTTTTTGAACAAAACTCAGTTTTGTCTGTACAAAATTGAATTTCGAGTACAAAAACACAAAAGTCCCATTCGGCGCCCCGTACTTACGTCTCAGTTCTATTAACTAGTATTAAGACTGTCATTGTTAACTGCTGTAATAAATGCTATGAAATTCCACCCATCCACTACTTTTAAAGTTTTAACAATTCACTAGAGGTTGACTAAAGTCTGCTCAAGTTCATTTTTCTACAATAGACAGATGATTTTCTACTCTTTATACCACTTATAAAGGAAACGTTTTCAATTTTCTTATCAATTGGCCATTCAAAAAGTCTGGTTGTTCCTACATATGCTGCAATAAATATAATTCATTTTAGCGATAAATCTTTTATAATAATAAATAATAAATATACATATTGGATATCATCTGACAGGATTACAGCGGTCGAATTTCTTCTTTGTAATATGTTTGTAAGATTTGGCAGATAGTTAGCAAACCAATGGGTACAAACAGCGCTCATATCATTGCATATTCATTTTTAGATTATTATGACTCACAGTTTATGGCAACAATTCAAAAAGACTTTTCCAAACTGCAGTTAGTGGTCATGTTTAAAAATACTTCTAGATATTTGGGTGATTTTAGCCTGAAATAATCCACAGTTTTAATAATTTCAAAAATTCTTGACTCAAATTTTGCAAAATTGTACCTTGGTAATGTTAGCATTTTCTTCAGTATACTTCATCTTTTATGGTCCAGTCATCCAGAGGTCAACAATTTATATAAACAGTATTTGTGACAATTATCCTTCAAGTCTGACGTTGACATTTGACTTTGTAATCGTTTTCAAGGTCATGGCTATGGATAATTAACAATGTAAGAAATTTGACCATTGACCGATTCAATCAAATTGTATGAGAGCAATTGACGTTATAGGGAGTCGTCGGATTTCTTCGACGAAAAGCAAAGTATGTGTATCATGTGACAATAAACATTTCAATTGCATTAAAAACTGTACGTTTTCTGTGTTTAAGTTATAACAAGTTTTCCGGTTTCAAACTGATAATTCACATGATTGAGTTAAAAGGTACTGACGTGGTATTTCTAAGAAACACTTGGTACAATCTCATTGCAAATGTCATATATTTTTTTCCAAAATCTCTTAAAAGCTAAAAATTAATAATTCTAAGAAAAGACAAGATGAGGTCTCCCCAGAGGATCGGGCCGATGCAATGGGGCAATGTCCCATTAATAATTCAACTGATAATCATTTATTTCGAGTCCTGAGTACTAAGAGTTTAATGGAAAACGAACAAACGACATTTAAACAAATAAATATTCTACTTTCTTTCATTGCATTATATAACTTCATTTTAGTGACGTAAAATCATGGAATAAATCAATGTGCTGTGTGTTATATACAATGCATTTATTTATAAATAATTTACGCCCTAATAGATCATAATAATTATAAAACTCGTGGAAGCGCTATATTTTCATGTTGACTTACAAATAAGCGATGGTTTAAATAGTGTTTATAAAATGGTCTACGAAAATGTTCGTCCCAATTTTTCAAAATATACTTAATTTTAGTGCATTAAGTTGAGCAAACACTCTATCCATACCTAATATTTTCCGTGAGTGTGTTTTTTAATTAAAAACATTTTTAATGTATATTTTCAAATTCTTGAAATAATTGCTTGTTTGGCAATGATTAGTTTCAAATTCCATAGGTAGAACTACGCCACCAACATCTATGATAACGTTTATGATTTATAAAAATACTTTTATTGCTTTGTAAAACAATAAAATTAAAAAAATCAAAGGGGTTATTCCTCTTTTGATACTTAAAATGAATATCTTGTTAGTAAAGTTTTACCTCGACCTTTGACATCAAATAAGTATAGATACGACAGCTAGCCAGTACATTGTTTTAACGTTATAGTTTTAATGACTATTATGGTCAAATATCCTTTGGCGGATTTGCCTTGTTTGATTTATGGAGCCACTCAAATTAAATACAAGTATATCAAACATTTTCCATGTTCGTGACATGAATTAAGGATGTTTTGTTTACATGTTAGACGCTTAGTGTTAATTTGTCTTTTTAGTAATTATTTTGATCTGTTAAAAGCACAATTACAAAAGACACAGGTTTGCGTGTGTCTGGAAGAAGTTGCTTCAAATCTTACTCGTCCACTTATAATAAAAAATGCAAATGACAACAGCGGCAGACTATTTGTTGGGGAACAAGGCGGAATTATTCACATCTTTCTCAAGAATGGTGCGAAAAGACGTTCTAAGCCTTTCCTAGATATTTCGGATCTGGTGTTGACACAAGGAGAAAAGGGCTTGCTTGGTTTAGTCTTTCATCCAGAATTTCGACGGAATCAACGATTCTTTATTCATTATTCAAGTAGAATGCCACCAAAGAATGCAAGTTACGACCATGTGGCCAGAATAAGCGAATTTCGCGTTTCGAGAGGAAGCAGAAATACTGCTGATAAGCTTTCGGAAAGGTTGATCATGGAGATACAACAACCGTACGAAAACCATAACGGAGGAGAGGTAAGGTCTTTTAGAATATCCTTCTTGAGCTGTAAATAACAAATTGTGGAGTTTTCTGGATAATTTTACAATCTTGGTAGTCAGAAACGGAAAGATTTAATTTCGTCTTTTTTCCATATGCTTGGTCAATTTAAGATATATAAGATTTGTGGTTCATGATTTCCAGATTACAGTTTTGTATTATTTTATTTTATTTTTTTTTAGCTTTAACAGGACTATGTCCGATTTTATGTGAACCAAACAAATTATGTTTACATCAATCGCTCGAAAACGTCATTGGTATATTAACCATTTTAAAGATGATTTATGTCAAATATTGATATGCATGTCTGTATATGTATATGTATATACTAGTAATTATAAGCAGACCTGTATAATTAGACATGAAATCAAAGAACAAATGTAAGGTCTTCCCTGGAATGTGTACAATACAATTATACTGCTTTTAGCGACATTTTATCAAAATAAGTACGTTCAGTGCTAAATAAGTAGTTTGGCTAAGAATTTTTTTTAAACATGTTAGATCTTTTAATGGTTGATATGAATATTTTTGTCGAATTTTATTGACAGTTGATTTCACCTTGACCAAAAAGTAGGTCGAATTTTTTTAACGTTTGAGCTGGAGTTGAAACATTTTTGACTTTGAAGTAGTGTTGGTTTCATCAAACTGGTCAAAGGTTTTAAAACATTTTTTAAGCGAACGAGCTTGCTATGTATTGCATACCTTAAAACAGAAGTTCAAGGTCATACTAGGGTCATGATTTACGCGAGACAACGTTTTATGATAATAAACCAATGTGCCGAAATATAAATGTATCACAAAATACTAATAAAAGTTATGGCTAGCCTGTTCCCCAGTCCCATGATGCACTGCGCTTCTAAAAAGCGCAGTGCATCATGGGACTGGGGAACAGGCTAAAGTTATGGCCTGAACACGAATATAAGAATAAGAAGAACTGCATGTCGTCCTTCGACGAAGGAGGGACATAATCATGAAGCGTTACTTTGTGCATCATGATATTTTACCAATTTACTAACGAATAAATACATTGTTGAAAGTGACTATTACAAGGAAATGAATTTGATTCTCTATGTCAGATGTATCGTAGTAATACATGTGTAATATGTATAATTTGTTAAATTGTAGATGATATTTGATGAAGATGGTTATTTACTTGTTTTCTTGGGTGACGGGGGATCGGCTGGCGATCCACAAGGAAATGCACAAAATACGTAAGTTAATGTTACAAATGTGACTTGTATAAATGTATCGCAGATTTGATGCACTGTATCGTCATTTCGATAAGTTGATTGACAGCTCATCAGCAATGTTGGAAATCCAACTAAAAATTATAAAAAAATCTGATGAGCATCATGCAACAGAATAAACGAAATGCATTTTACTACAAGCAATGAACTAATGTGCCTAACCAGCTAATATTTTCGTTTTTGAACAATTGACATATAAAGAATGAAACGTTTAACTGTTTATAATTTTCAATTAAACGAAAATTGTTTTTCAGTTCGACTCTACTAGGAAAGGTTCTTAGAATAGATGTTGACACTAACAGAAGGGGCGGTTATTCAATACCACGTGATAATCCATTTGTAAAAAACCCGGCATTTAGACCAGAAATATATGCTTATGGTGTCCGAAATATGTGGAGGTGTGGTAAAGATAGCGGTGATCCAAAAACAGGTCATTTACTTTAAACTTGATACGTCTCATATTGCCCTCTCAAAAGAGAAATCCCTTTCAACAATGCTTTTTCATTCTACGTATGAGTTACTAATTATCCAGTCAGCTTTTCACTATACAACGTTTTAAACAGCAAATACATTAAAAAGTATTCAAAGTTACCAAAGGACAGAGAGTTCGTTAAGTCAGAAGACAGTCAAGACCATGGCCAATTGACTTTTACTTACACTTAACAAAGCTTTGATTGTATTCTTAATACAATTCTTAAAAGGTCAAATTATTTTTTCATCCATTCACAAAACAAAAGAATTATTCTTTTTAGATTAAAAATATATGTATTTGAGAGAATATACATAGCCCATTTAAGTTATACGGTAAGCCACTAGCGTTAAGGTAAATCACTTATCAATATTTTCGCTATTAGCTAATTCTGGAAATTTTTTTTTTAAAAATTATGAGGTTAAGAAGGTATGAAGTTGACTTTTTTATATTTTGGTAAAATTTTCCAACTTTTCTGGATTTATCCATTTAAATTCACTACTTGCATGAATCGTTACTTCTCATTACAGAATTGTCTTTCTTTAATTTCGATGTGTTGTAATATTTTGAGATGGAAATATATTAAATTTTTAGAATTATATTTTTGTGGTGTTTTTTATATGATGGTTGTTCAATTTTCTATTTTTTAAAAATATGTTTTCATTCTTGTTTTTAGTGCAAAGGATCTTGTAAAATCGTAAAAAATAAAATTTACTTTTAACCAAATGTAGAATGTTTAGAATATCCAAATAGTGAGTTGTAACTCTTGTTTTATGCTATAGTATACCAAACGAAATTTGCCGCAACAAAAGTGAAACTCCAACACAAGTTTTGCAGTGAAATATATCATATTATTTGTCGTTGGAATTCTAATTTTTTGCCGCAGCTGATGCTGTAGTTAAAAATTCATTTTAACTTGAAATAAAAAATTTCCCCATAGGGTGTAGTGTTCATTTTTTCGACATTGTAGATTTACTTCGTTTTGTAGGTTCAACCAACCAATGTTCTCGGGTAACAAGACATGCTAAAATTAATATTTTGTAGGGTTTTAACAGATAAAAGATGAAAATTTAAGAATATAGTTGAATTATATTCAAGCTATAACACTGAAGTGCGAAATTTATCAATGAAAACATGCCATTTTGAGACAGATTTTTTCAATGGCCAAAATTTAACATAGAGGGGTAATAGGAATTTTTTTGTGCTTGGGAAATTAAAAATTTAACTACAAGATGAGTTCCGGCAAAAAATTAGAATTCCAAAAATATATAATATGGCATACTTCATAGCTATAGTTTCGATATGCTTTTACTTAAGTCGTGGCAAATTTCGTTAGGTGTACATTAGTAGAGAAAACTGTTATAATTCGTAATTACTTATAGATGTAGAACTATATATAAATGTACATGAATATATTTCAATGAATAACGTTTTTTGGATATAGATTTTAAAATTATCTTCATTTGCGCAAAAAATTATCAATGGTGTGTTATTTTCGCCTGTTTTATACATTTTATACGGTGATATTAAACGCTTGCTAACATTAAGTCGTATACCTAACTTTTTCGAAACAGATAGCACACAAAATAAAAACATACAATCATACAGAAATCCAACACGTCGATTTAAACACAACATTTATTAAACAGCAAGCGAATTCACCAATGATATCTTAACTGCTTTTTAGGAAGAAAGAAAGGAAGAATCATGTGTGGCGATGTGGGACAAGAC
>JAULBM010341638.1:0-12556 GCA_032357055.1 Geukensia granosissima
TAAAAGGTTCCATAAAGATACTTTTTGGTCTTGAATCTGAGTTCAAGCCAAATACACTCGACATTACCCACGTGTAATTCAGGTCTAAAATGGCAATTAATGTTTTCCTTAACATTGACTATAACACCACCACCCATCCTTCCCACCCTTTCTCTGCAGAATAGGGTTTTATACCCATGTATAATTAAAGAATCATTGCTTAATTTCTGTGTAAGCCAATTCGCGGTGAAAGAAAGAATATCATGACAAGAATATTCGGCAGTTAAGAAGTCAAACCTTGGCAGAATGCTCTGGACGTTCAAGTGAAAAAATAATATCCTACAACTTATCACATCAATAAAGCTACTACTAAAACTCGAATCGGTTGAAGTATTTTCATATGCTGGACCTGGGTTGGTTCTATACCATATATCAAAAGCAGTATAAACAATACACACAACAAATAATGAATCATACTACTGCCACATTCAGCAACAGAACTATTACATGTACATGTATTAATACTATGATAAACACTATCAACTTCACTAGCTTTTGCCGACAACTCAAACTTACTACACAGAGGTATAAAACACAATATTATTGTAAGTGAAACAGCATTGAGACCTTGTCTAACAAAATATAAAATACACAATAAATCAAAAAACGACAACCTATTTTTTCTCTGAACAGTAAGCGCACGAGAATACAATCTGCCGGTGCTCTCTCTGAAAGTTACAACGTCAACACCCATTAGAATACACCCGAGCTATGCACTATTAGAACCAGAGACAGCTTGCCTAATGAGTATGAATAAAAATATATGATCACCACTTGTAGTATTAATATGCATGACAATGTATGGAAAGGACAAAATAAAAAATAACGAAGAAAAAAAAAGACAAATAAATCGTACGACATGTTCGATACATAGAATAGTCCCAGGGACATATTGGGCAAATTTTCAAAATTCTATAATCACATAGAAAAAATCATAGAATATGTTGTAATATCAAATTAGTACATTTTGTGTATTATAGTACAGTACAAAAAATTGGCATGATTAATAATGAGAGAGAACTTTTACAAATAAAATATATATGCATGTTTTTATTTCGCAATGCATGGCAGACAAAACAAACATTTAAAATTTGATTCGCAAAACTTAGTCTACATGTACATTGTATACGAATGTTTTTATTCATACTCGAGTAATCGTGATCTTCACCTTGAAAATAAATAACACTGATTTACAAATCGAGTGTTTTACTTGGACACGTGTTTGATACTATACGTCACCATAACTCTGCTTAACGAAAGGTAACGTTCTATACTGTATTTATTTATTTGTTATTTGTGCATATATATTTTTAAAATCTAGAAATGAAAGAAAATTCATCAGTACTTATAATTTCTCCAAATTTTAGATAATAAACTGATTGACAGACCACAATGCTCCGTGGGAAGATTTATTAAACTTAGCCAAGAAATTACTGTAATTTACATACATTCGTTTGATTGGTTATTTATCATATATGATCAGCATATTTACAAAATTTACAATTTAGGTCATAGTATTTAAAATTTTGATAGTAAACAGTTTTTCAATTAAAGCAGACAATAAATTTGTCACAATTATAGGCTAACATCAACTACAGTCACTTTGGTATAATAGTTTAACGGTTATAATAATTAACACATTTACAAACAACAATGTTTATTCAATCTGCAAAAACAGTATATAGATTTCGAATATATTCATTACAACCGAAATTCGGATTGCCAATCAAATGAAGGGTCTATCTGCATAACAGCTTGTACAAATCTTGTCACAGTACTAGCGTCGTAGAACTTGCCGCTTTTGTCCGTCATGCAAATTTTACCGTTTGTTGTCCATAAGTGACTGAGCTTCTTCTTTTTTAAAGAGCCTACTTTCGTGGTACAACAGCTTATTACGCAACATCGTTAAGTTTTCATTTTTATAGACTGGCCCGTGATTTTCCAAATCCTTCAGATTTTTGCGGCATCTCGTTATTCTGAATTTCAGACAGTCGGACAATGATCTGTCGATCTTAAGTAACATCTTCACCTTCTAATCTGGGTTTCCCAACTCGATGTGATATAATAATATCACCTTCTGTATTCTTTTACCAATTTAAATACCGATTCTGTTGTATCAGTCTCCCCCTAAGGTTCGCGAATACCTGATATGCGTATTAAACTACGTCGACCGTATTGCTCAACTGCGTCAACATCTTCTCGAATTTTAATATTTTTAGACTCAAGTTTCCTTATCTCATCTTCAAGTGGCTATGTGTGTATTTTAATCAGCTGAGTAATGTTGCTTATGATACTAGCCTTAACTGCTTCAGCAATTTTCTGAATATCACTGTCCGATATTACGATTTGTTGTGGCGGTCCCAGTCTCGCGCTAACGTGTACAAGAAACTAGTTCCGGTAAACAAATGGCTAATTTTACAATGTCAAATCCCCATTAAAAAATCAGCGCTGCTTTAAAATACATCGTAATTGCTAAAAAGTGTTATTGCGACCTGCTTGCATCTTTATTAATTTACAAAATAAACACTTTTTACGTTAAACAATTTTTCTTTCTTATCCGTTTTACCCGTTCAAACAAACTTGGAGTTTAAGATACAACAACGTCTACATTAACGCAGTACTTATAAAATTGTTCTTGTGCAAGAAAAAGAGACATCTTAATTTTCAGTTATTTTACAAATGGCCGGAAAGCGGTCACATTTGCACGACTTTTTCATTTACATGTCTGAAGAAAAACTTATGCAATAATTTAACACATTTTAAAAGTCATTAGGTACTAGCCGTTATCAAATAGAGTTTATTGCATGAAATACCTCAAAACTTTGTTATAACACATGACAAAGTTTTAAGGCTTTTCATGCAATAAATTCTCTTCCGCGAAAAGTCAACATGTAGGAACGTGCAACTTTTGTGTACCATTCGAGTGCAAAAATCCAATAAATACGTAGATTTATGCTTAAATACTACACAGGTTTGTCGGATATATTGCGGTTTATATCGATCATTGTATGAGTGAATATGCTTTTAAAAAAAAGTTATTTAATGCTCCATGAACTTTGGTATTTTGAATATCCAGATTAAAATATGGTTGGACTAAAAATTGCTTATATTTAATTTGTAACAATTTTATCCATTACTTTTCAAATCTCCTCTTATACATCGACTTCAGAGATTTGTAAATGGGTTCAAATGTTCACAGAAAACGTTATTTTGCTTTCGCAGAAATATATGAACATTGTAATGGACCCTTGTAAAGAAAACATAAGAGTTTTTGTCAATGTTTTGGTTATAAAAGCGATGTTTTTAAGTTATTTTATATGAGGTTAAGGAAGTTCATATATCCAACGTTATGGTCGATTGTTACCTTTTATTGTATAAATATGATTAACAAAAAGATACATTATATGAATACTATTAGCGAGAAAATAATGGTTTTAAGTTGGGTCTAAAGGATATATAAGGATTGGTCTAAAAAGGGCTCTGTTACATCACTTTTGAACACATTAAATTAAAAATAAAAGATATGATAATGAGCAAACTAATAATGTAAACATATCACGGTACCCAGGGGGTAGATATTCAAATCGTTAACTAGAGTCTTTTTCAGAATCGGCTGACGGACTAGCATTGAAATTGAGTTAAACCTTCGGTCTTGTTTCTGTTTTTATGTCCATTAGGACAATAAAGAATTAACCAACATGAAAGCCATGCGGAAAAAACACAAAAATTTCAACAAAAAAAGACGAATTGCTAAAAAAAACCTCTAAAAGGCTTTTTCGATTGCAAAAAGCCGAGGACGTAAGCGATATGTCGTCGTGAAAGACGGTAGATGACGTTGACCTTTATACATCAATCGCAATTTATAATAAACAAAGCATAAATTGTAAATTTGGGTGATCAGTCAGAAAGCAATTATTTCAATCTATATTTAGATATAAAAAAATCCTATAAAATTAATACTCGCAACATCCTTTTAAATTATGTAAAAATAATTCCTGTTTATTATTACATATACTAGTATATAATTACAACGATTGATTATGACACTTATAATATAATTTTCGTACGTGTAAAAAGTCATTTATATACATCATTTTTTTTTATTTGTATACTTGTCATGTTTCTTGTTAAATGTCTTTTTTAACTATTGCATTCATCGAGAATGTTTTCAATTTACGTGAATTGCGGTTTGTTTTTGAAACATAATAGGAAATTTTGACCACATAGTGGAAAATCCTATTGCAAAATATCAGAAAATTTCAGTATAAAAGTACAGATATGCAGCAATGTTTAAATTTTGTGATCGTACAGACAACAATATGGTAAGTATAAGTAACCGATATATTTTTAAAATGACTAAATAAGATAAAAGAGGATTTTCTTGTATATCTTTTGTAGTTTGAGAGTATTCCTAGACAGATTTGTTTTTCCTTTTTTACTCGGTTTATCATGTTTTTTTTTCTTCACGTATGACATCCAACCATTCTTTTCTCTCTATCAACTGATGTAGTTAATAGCAAAAACTATGTGTAAATTCAGTTCTGGAAAACTGGTTTTTTTTTCTTTCATTCTTATATTTTTTTAAATCCATTTACATGAAAAATTGCAAATAAATCAAATTCACAGCTACTTATTTTATGGCATCGCTTTTCAGGAGAAAACTAATGTTTACAATTTCTGCAATTTTAGGATGTATTTAATCAATCGTGTCAAATGATAAAATGATAAAATATTTTTCAACAGAATGATAAAACAAAATCCATCTAAAATGTGTATGCAACACAGTGTGGAATAACGGGGCACAGGTAGCGATCATTTGGTAGTTAATTATAAACAGAAAACCCATACATGCATTTTCTGGAATACCCTTCTTATTTGATAAGAACAATACTGAAATCCAAATTAAAAAGACGACTGAAAATATTTATGGTGAATACAACAGAAACCGAGTAAAAGCATTTATGACATTATTGAAAATATTTCCGCTGTAGTTTCCTGAAATATAATTATTCGTTATTTTTATTTTTGATTTATATTAAGATCGTATTTTTTCTACATTTATCCGTATCTTTTATTATTTTCCAGTTATTGGCAAAGGACATTTCCATTAAAAACTATCATTTTAACTGAACCTGTATGAAAAAGAAAAAATATTTAAAAAAAAAATATATTTATATCCACCATCGACATCTTTCAGTTTGCAGAAACACACATATTTCAAAGAAATTGAAGGTAGCAAAGGGGCAGTCTGACATCGCTATTTAAGTCGTAAAACAGACAAAACCATTGCCAAACATATCAAACTTTAAAATAGTTACAGAAAATCCAAATAGTATAATACAATGTATAACTATTCTTTTCTCTTCATACAGAAAATTCAGTCAGTTTTCCTCCTTATCATTGTGGCTGTGGTCAGTGAAGCTGAAGCACAGAAGAAAAAAGATACAACTATTTCAGCAGATGTTTCTAGAGATAAAGCAACTGGTACGAGGATCGATTTAGGAGCATCACACAAACGAGGCAACTGGGAGTTCAATGGTTCAGGATTTGGTACCTCAAGGGGACACAGGGGAGGCAGTTTGGGTGCAAGTTTTCGAAAGAAGAACTTCGAGGCTGGAGCATCGGTATTTGGAGATAACCAGGGTAATCGAGGTGGAAGAATTGGACTTAAATGGAGATTCAGGAGATCGGCAGTTAGGGTAAGCTGCATTGAAATCTGTTGACCGTTCACTCGATTTTTAGATTATTAACGATCTCTTTAAACAAATCGTGGTTGGCAATGGGCAAAACAAACGCTATCAATTACTGACACCCTTCCCCCACCTCAAAAAATAAAGTATATTATATAAACGACCAGGAATAGTCGTTCATTATGTACTGATCCAATTGTTTTCTTGTATGGTTATTCATTTGACAATGTTTGATCTGCACACAACTTAACACCTCAGGTCAACATGTTAAAACATTAACGTATCCAATATCATTATTCAGATCAGATCGTTTTGTTCTCTAAATAAAATGATTTTTTAAAAATAAATCAACTAGATATTTAACTTTGTCATATATACTGAATAATTTTGTCATATATACTGAATAATTTTAAAGATTGGTTACAAGAACTGTTCATTAACGACATTACATAATATGACAGATCAAAGCATAACTTTAAAAGATAATCAAACTGTTTACTGTTTTACAGAAAGGAGAGCGTTTTGCTGTTACAATCAAGGTACATCCCTGTGACTTCAGTATTTACGACAGAGATGGAAATATGATTATAACACTGGATGAAATGAGGGATATACTTCGTTTCTCTTCGACCTCAGTGGTAGAAGGACTTTTTATTGCATTAGATTTTTCAGGTAAGTACATTATTTCTCAATCGAACTAGTTCTTTCATGGAAATTAAGGATTATGTAACCCAATTAGCGTTCAAGGTTAAACCTAAGGAAATTTTAAAGAAAATCTTTAGTTTCATCTACTGTATGGATTCTCTGAAAAAAATATAACCAGCTATGCAATGCATGCACTCCTATAATTATTTTTCACTGTTATCTAAGAATTGCAGAGTAATTGGCAAAAATAAAAAATCTGGTATTTGAGGGTCATTCGAGTTTACCTTACTTTGATATATTTTCAAATGTTTACAAAACAGTACACTAATTTTCTTTATTTACTACCGGGTAAGATGTATATCATAAAGCTAAGTGAAAGAAATGTATGCTTAATTATATTACAAATCGTATGTTTGAATTTCAGTTGCAAATTCGGAACAATAAAACCTGCGGAATTTCAGTATATTTTCGATTTTTAACGATAATGGGGGCTACTAATCCTTAAAAATCCTTTCAAAAGATTTTTGCCGAAAGTACTTTGGATTTTCAATTCAATATAAAATTATTGAGAATATGTTTACAACATGCAATTGGATTAAAATATTAAAATCAAACAGGATCAAGTAAAAATAAGGAAAGAAAATCGTTTATGGTTGTTTTAAAATCCCTTTCTGAGGTTCATGCTTGTTAGGTATATGCATTCAGTCAGGTTTTTTCTTCCTTCGGTACAAAAATTTATTTGCATTCAAAATCTGCTGGAAACGGGTTTCTCTTCTTTCACGAAATTTATAGGATTTCACATTAATTACTCAAATCGCACTCTTTAAATCTGTTTTTAAAAAAGGCATATTTTGCCCAATTTTCTATTCATCCTTTTATTTAACAGATTTAAAAACTGCGGTTTGATTATTGATGTGAAATCCTAAATATTTATGCGTTTTTATCAAAGTAGTTATCAGTCTGCGTCCACTGATTTTTAACGCAACGTGCAATTCAGCGGACTTTAATTGACGACGTCACTTTTCAAGGTTTTGTTTTTGGACAATATTTTACAAAACGGCATACTGGTCCACTAGAGAATTAGAAAAACAAAAATCATACATCATTTGAATATTTATAATTTTTTTTTCATTTTATCATCTCGAAAATAAAACCTTCAAGTTTCTCCCCATGGCTCGAAATTAAGCATTTAACTCTTTCGATTGTCAAAAAAACGATTATCAATGGCAAACAATATAAGATGCCCTATGTTACCAGTAAAGTTCAAGGTCTTTGGTAACGGGTTTTTCTTCATGTATTTCAGGTGATAAACAGATAACGGAGGAAGAGTTTAAAATAATGGCACCAAAAGTTATACACGGGTGTCAAAGAACTGAAGCAAGATATAACACTATATAAATATATAGATGTAAACACATTTCGAGAGAGATCTGCAAAATTCCATACAATTTGTTATTTATGTACTAGATTACATATTTTTTATAATTTTGCATTTTTCTTGAAAATTAATGTTATGCCACCAATCATTCATTCCAATTCTCCTGTCTCGTAATTATCGCTTGGCTTGTTTCTGTTACTTTCTTTAGTATGATTGAAGTGTATACGTACACACTTATATTTTTACAGCGATGGAATGTTGGCCGGGAAAATATAAAAATAAATAAAGCAATGATGAAAAAATATGGTGAATTTCGATATGCTTCATGTACGGTTCGAGGAGAAACCTCTCATCAGTAGATTTAGAACAAAAACACAGGGAGACCTATACCCAAACATTGTAAAAGAAGTACCCAAATGCAAATAAATCGAAATTGGAAGCCATATTCGACGGTGGGGACAACTACAAAGTGCAATACGTTTTGAGACCTTCTGTATTTTCAGTGCTTTATATTTTAAACAAATGCCGCGAATTTCTGTAAAACATTGTTTTGATCAATTTCATGTCAGTCATGTCTGACTACTTAGCTGGTAAATACCCTCGGGGAACTCTGGATCACTAGCAGCATCATCGACCCAGTGGTTTCAAAATACAAGTTTACCAACGTTCGATAAAAAGGTGAATTTTAATATGCTTTATGTACATTTAAAGACGTTACCTCTAATCAGTAGCATTAGAACAAAAACATACCATTATGGTATGGAGTCCGGTTCATTATTCAGGGTCGTAATGGGACACGTAGAAGTTAATATTCGGCTGTCATTTGGTAGATGCCTGTCATGCCACAACTTCTATTTTATATAGAAATCCGGGATCCAAACATAGTTAAAGAAGTTTCTAAATCCTAACTAATCCAAATAGAAAACCAAATCCGACGGTTCGGATAACTACTATGGTGCAAGTCGTTTCGAATACGTTTTCCGCATTTTCAGTAATTAAGAATTTAAACAAAAGCAGGAAAAAACTGTACAAGAAGAGAGAGCTAGTCCTTACTTTTAATATATATTTTATTATTTTACAACTTTGTTCCGGTTTCAAACTTTTCCCCTAAAGTTCGGTTTTACTTAGAACTAATATTTTTCTAGATATGCCTTCTATTTTTTATTTCATTTGAACAATTATGTAAAAGCACTACCTCTAATGCATCCCATCTTTTCTTAACATAAATTGATGCAGATACCAAGAAATTTCTCCATGCAATTCCAGAAAGTGACAGACCGGTACCATATTAAATATGTGTAAGATAGCAAACGTTATAGTTAAATTGTGGATGCTTTCACATTCCCATATGACATTTCAAAAAAAAAATTAAATATCAAAACTAAACTGAGGAGTCTGTTTTGGAAGGGTCCAGAAAAGCACTTTACAAGCGGTTAAATTTTCTGTAAAATTGTTCTTGTTATAAACGTTTTTTATACTTTATGCAAATTTCTTATGGAATTCAGTTATTTCATCGGTTCTTCAAAATGTGGTATTTTGCAGTGCTTTGGTTTTGTTCTGCCCATCCCTAGCAACAGGTTATAATTCTTGCGTAGCAACAAAATATCACCTTCTGAGACCGAACATTGCCAAACGCGGAAAATATCACCCTATCAAACCGAAGTTTACCGATTACTATTTCACATCAGTACAATCAGGCGACAGGTTGTCTGTCTTGCTTATTCGACTGCACGAAAACTGCCGTTGTTGTTGGTGGCTCAAATTAAAACATGTAGCCTTCCACGCGATTGCTTACATTTTAGAAACCAATTCTTTAATATTGAATGGATTTTTCTGCTACAAAAAGATTGGTATTGTTTTTTGTTGGTCTAGCTATTCATGTTTATTGAGGAGTGACTAAAAGCGGGTTGTTTATATTTTAATGTGAGTTATTTATTGAATCAATTTTAATTGGAATTCTCCCTTTTTCCATCAATTTAACCAGAACAGACCAAGGCATTCAGTATTATAAAAAACACTAACTTTAGGTGCGAGTGTTATGGTAGATAACCACATTTAGCAAAATATATCACACTCGGAAAAATATCACCCTCGACTCCTCTCGGGTGATATTTTTTCTTTTTCTTCATGTGATATGTTTCTTCGTGTGGTAACCTACCATAACACCCTCACGTTAAGGCAGTATGTTTATAATGTCAGATGTCAAATGTGTCTTTCTGGCATAAATTCCATATTCTTTCTTTTGAATATGTGTAATAAAGTGGACGATAACTATTTCAACGAACATCTTCACCATTCTCTCAAACATAAAGCATTAAAATAATTAATTAATATTCATCTACACATATTCAAAATCTTGAATATTTTACAGTCCAACTTCTCTCGAAGTTGAAATCTCCGAATTGAATGAGATAAGAAAGCAAACTGCAGACAGCTTTTTAACTTAGCCTTAAAAAATAAGACAACGGACAAAAGAATTAAATGCGACGGGAAAATTGTTCAACAACGCACTAATGACTGACGACCACCAATTTGGTCCCTTTGGTGTCAAGCTGTACTGTTATGTTGTTATTTGGCGTCGCTTTTCAGGAAAATTTCTTTTACAATTAACATAGTTAGTGATAAAACTTTACAGAAAATTTGACATCACAGTAGTGCAGTGTCGACGCGAAACGGGGTTTATTTTAGCGTCTATTTAGTCTACCTTGACGACAATTTCAACCTCCACACAAGGAAACAAGCTCGCAAGCTCGTCAATGTTTCCTTGTCATTGACGCTTTTCATTTACTGCGGAGTCCGATTGTGACGTCATTTTTGTGTGAATTGGGAACTACTTTTGGTCCCGAAATGACGTAATTTAACAGCAGTATTTACATGAAACATGATATGTTTCATGAAGCAACAATTGCCGATCAAAATACGAAGATATATCATTTAGTATTTTTGCCTTTAAAATTTAAAAATAATATCATAAATACTATTCCGCGTGCGCATTGATAATGACAAGATTCTTGTCATTGTGAAAGGGCTGAATGCAGGGTAATTATCCACGGAGTCTGAAAACGGAGCTGATATGACCCTGAAACGGAGGATGACATTTTCTTCATACCATTGCTGCACAAGTCTAAAAAAATCAATTGAACCCATGCTTCACAATGATTAATAACACATTTCAGTAGAACTTTACACCAGTATGCCCAGACTTAAACTCTATAAATGGCCGAATTGCTTAAATTTACACAAGGTTACTCCAAAACTGTAGAATTTACTCCGTTGGGAAAAGTCAAAATTTTTCTCTTGATAAATTTCTTTCTTTCTGATTTAAAAAAAATATTTTTCATGCATTTAAGTTATGAATTCTACAGAAAATATTTTCAACATTGGTTTACTTGTATCTTCAATGAAATCTGAGATGAATGAAAAGTATTCATTCCCTGTAAGTATGAATATAAGGTTATAAAGGGAAGGATGTGGTCTCTGCAATTCCTTTTTCCCTTTTCTTTGTGCCATTCATTGTTGCATTAGCTTAAAAATGTATGAATCAATGCTTCATAATGATAAAAACATCAGCAAAATTTAACATCTATAGTATATGCTGAAACTAAAGGCCAAAAACAGAAATTTACATTGAAAGTTACATTGCTGCAAAACTGTAGAACAAGATCCAATTCTAGATTATTTTTTTTTATATTAATTAACAAATTCTACAGAACCATTTTAATTTATCATATAGAATAATCTACAAATTTTTGTGAAATTCAATATTAGATTTCTGAAAAATTGGTCATTTTTTATATCTGAGACTACAAATTAAAATTTGCCAAATCATCATTCTCAATAATTAATATAAAAGCTTATTTTAGTCTTCATTTTGTTACAGTTCTGTCCTACATGCTATTGACACTTATCATTTTTGGCAGTAGCACAACACCTTGCTTTCTTTGACTTTTGTGATATTTTTACACTTTATCCTCTCAAACATGTTTTGATCAATACCTTGCCTCAACTGTTTTTAGATTTTTCAAATATGATAAGTTTGGGTTAAATTTTGGTCTTAATCTCCATTAGAAATGGAATAAAATTGATGAATCAAGAGGTCCACAAAAAGTGACCCCCCCCCTTTTCCAAAAGTCTGGATCCCTTCTGACTACTGTCTGAAAACCTCACCCCAATGCCTTTTTCAAAAGTAAAAGGTGTTATCATTTAATCATCTTAATACAATTTTGCAAAAAGGTGTATCTTGGTGAGTCTTAACATTAACTATTTCCGTTTTTATATTCTTTCCAACGGTAAATGAACGCAGACCAAGAGAAATTTAGAATGTCAAAGGGAGATAACTCTCTTGACAGGCTTTTACAAAAAGTCCTGTAGAATGCGCAGAGTACCATATAACTTAAAATGTAACTGCTAAATTTCTTTCTCATCTCAATGCAACAATTTATAGAAGTAAATGGTTAACATACCATTCCATTGTGAAAATTTTGTATTTTAGAAGACATTAACATTACAATGGGAAATTCCCCACCAAAATCAGTTTTTATGTTTATGAAAAGTACCCGTTGAGGACCATACTTTTATTTTTATTTTTACTAGATGCCTCAATTGGTTCTACTTCTTGACAAAAAATAAGTAGAATATTCTGACAATTAAGGTTTGAAATTTCCAAAAAGCCATTCTACAGAGTATGGTTTTATGACAGGGTTTTATAGGCAAAAATTATATTTTGGTTAAAAATGCATATTTTGATTTATTTCTTTATTAGTGTTTATTGTTTGAAATTGTGATAAATTAATGTTAAGTTTTA
>JAULBM010341649.1:0-12555 GCA_032357055.1 Geukensia granosissima
GTTAAATTGCTGGTAAATTGGTCATCTGTGATCAAAATATTACATGTTTTGCATTTTTTATCATTACATTTGGAAATTCACGCCTAAGTCAGAAGCATACAAAGCGGGTTGCGTTTAATTCGCATCGCACGTGATAAGGTTTGCCAGTTACCTGCCCAAGGTCGGTGGTTCTCGCCGAGTAATCCTTCTTCCTCCACCAGTAAAACTGGCCGTCGCGATTTGATTGAAATATTGTTGAAACAGGTGTAAAACCCTAGTTAAAAAACAAACAAACAAACAAATATTTATTGAAACGTCCGGTGGTTTATATGATTATATTTTTTGTAAGAATTTTGGTTTCCGTAATGACAACGTATAAAATAAATGTTGTGAGGCAAAACGTTAATATTGAAGCAAACATGTAGCAGAACCAGACAACCAACTTCTTCCTGGAAAGCAATTATGGGGGCAAACTAAACTTTAAAAAGCAACAAAACAACTAAAAATGGAAAAATATATAAGATTTACGTTTAATCATTTCATAGGGAGGAAATAGAGGGAATAACAGTTCAACATTTATCTCTGTAGGTCTGAGATCTCAGATATCAAGCTGAATCATTATTCTCTATTCCAACACATGACTTTTGCGTGTCCAATACTGGACAACAGCAGACTGAAAAGTCAAACGCATATCATTTACACAGTGATTTAGAGAGCTTAATGTCGGTTGTCAGGAAAATCTTTGCTTCTCGTCGATGTTCTGCAAGGCGGTCAAGGGGACGATATTCGTCTCCAAATATAAATTCCGTTGCATCTTGTACAGATCACTGCACAAAATTGGTTTTCAGTGATACAGATGTATCAATTACGAATTATAAAACTACACTTCATCAGAGTCATACATATTATTCTCCGACATGTGACACATCCGGGTGCCATTATTGTAAGTTGTTAAGGTGCTAACTCTTGGTAAGTTGACGACTTTCCCCTTTTAAGGCCATGATTGAACAAGAAAAAATAACATGTTTCATCGAGGCTAATGCATTTGAAATTTAATACAGTATTTTTGATAAAAAAAAAAAACATTGTGAGATGGTAGTTTAACACGACCCCTTGCTGTTTTATGCTTCAATTTCAACGTGTCTTCTCTGGAAAACGCCATCGTCCTTGTAAAAAGAAGCAGAACATCTGATAACAAAATGTTCAAAGTCGTTATCATTATTGGAAAAAACATCACAGTCTAAGAAATTGAGATTTGTTTGTTTGTTTGTTCGAATTAGGTTTTACGACACTTTAAAAAATATTTTAGTCATATCGTGGCGATCAGTTTTACTGGTGAAGGATGACGGAGTACCCGGAGAGAACCACCGGTGTTGAGCAGATTACTAACCAACAATATCACGTGATAAAGACATCCTTTTTTGTATGGTGCAAACTGAGTGGCGAACTCACGTCGTATAGGTGATAGGATACAGTGATCTGTTCAGATATTTGGATTCGCATCTTTGAAATTGTTAGCATAACGCGAATTGTAATGCAGATATCAGTGTGCATAATTGGGTTTGTAAAACATGTAGATCTAGATACCATCCGCTGAAAGCTTGCGCGATATATCTATGAGAGCAAAGATTCACTGACCATCCCTTGAAAGCTTGCGCGATATATCTAAGAGAGAAGAGATTCACTTAAAATCCGTTGAAAGCTTGCACGATAAATCTAAGAGAGTAGAGATTCACTGATCATCCGTTGAAAGCTTGCACGATATATATATATATGAGAGTACAGATTCACTGATGAAAAAGGTAACCTGATTTCAGGGTGATATTTTGGGACAAAGATGATAAAGATTGTAATTCTTGGTCGATCACTCCCGAGACAACAAAACATCGTCAATGTACCTTCTATTCAGCGTGCAAAAGGGTCCATTTAACCAAACATTTTTATCTCCAGATATCCAATATACAAGCAAAACTTGGACCCGTCTTGGTGCCCCTCCGATTATGAAATCTTCCATTGAACTGGAAAGTATTGAGAGTTAACACTAAAAGTAGATATTTTCAATTGTAGATCCAAGATTTTTAGGGTGCTTCTGAGGGCCAGTGGTCCGGAGAACGCGTTTTTCTTTGATTTCGACGAAAATGTCCTCGTTGAGATTAAAATTGATCCATGTATAAAGAGCATAGCAAACATGTTAATATTCGAAAAGGTGTTCTTTTTGTAAATTTTTCCTTTTATGAATATGAATTTTAGATTTTGGAGAAAATGAGTCTTGTAAACCAAAACACAAACTTGTGCAATAATAACAACACATTAATAAAATTATCTAAAACAATCGACAATAAAAAAATATCACATCTCATATAGTAAAAATTTGATATAGAAATACTCACAGATACATACTGCTGCACTGCATCATAAGGTGTTGGTCCAAGAAAGACATAAAAGTCGAGTACACCTCCAATAACTTTGTATGTTATTGCTGGATATGGGTTAGGTTGGAGTACAACATCTAAAACCAATCTTCGTATTTATATAAGGCACGAAACATTTGATTTGGGAGGTTTGTGTTTTTTATTTTAAATATTCCTGTCAAAATTCTGGCCGATAAATACATAAATAAAATAATGTTCTCTGAAATTTAACCCTAAAAATAATTTGGCTGATAATATTTACTTGTATAACTGCGTTAGCAAAAAATACTCCGGTTGAGACACAAAACCAAGGCCTCCCGGGACCTCTCGAAAGTCAAATGGTCAGTGCATTACATGCAATGTACAGTTTATTGTCAGGCTATATTGAAATACTGTTTGAATAAATATTCTTTGAAAGTAAAACATTTTTCGGCACAGGATATTGCGCTTGTTGATAGGACATTTGCGCTTTTGCGCTCCAGTTAATAGAAAAGTGCTTCTTAAGAAATATGGGGTTTGCCCTTAGGATATTTGTGCTTAAATATCATCCCTGTTCTTTAATCTTGGCTTGGGACTGGAAGTGTTAAAGCCAGTTGATCATAAATCATTTGAGGTTTGAGTACTCAGAAACATGTCTAACCCCGCCAATTACGTTCTGTGCCTGCTTTATTTCGGGCGCAAATATACTGCGCCAACATTTTTCGTTATTTAATTGGTTTTCTATGATTTTAAATCGTGTTTGTTGAAAATCTAATTCTACTTGCATACTCCAACATTATGATTTGAAACTGAATTAAAACCAATAAATTATTTAATTTCTAATATTTTCATAAGTCGGCAGCAACTAAAAGTTTACTCCCCTTGCTAAATTATCAAGGTTTGTCACATTATAGTGTCAAAATTTAACTCAAACATACCCATAGCATGACTATTTTTCAAGAACACCATATTAGCGTTCCCATCCTCCTCTAAATTTAAATAGACTGGATGTGCTCCGTACAAATTCCATTCATCCTGGAAGAAAATATGAACTATATAAAAATAGGAGATGTGGCATGATTGTCCATGAGACAGCCACCCACCAAGTGACCGTAGAATTTTAACTTCTACAGGTCCCATTATGGCCTTGAACTGCAAGCAGCAAATGACTGTCACGTTATGACCTTAACTGCTATTTTTTATTTCTGAATGCATTGAATGTCGTATTGTATATCAATGTCCTTTGGAGGCCTTGTTTACATATCGATCAATCTGTCCCGTAAGAAGCTGCAAATATGTACAGTAGAAATACAAATATAATGACGACCACAGAAGAATTTATTAATAAATATAAACATAAAATAAATAGTTCTACAGATTCATTACTTACTACTGGTGCTACGTCTCGTGTAAAAATTGCCCATGTTTTCCAATTCATATCATGTTTAAATCTTCTGTGATTGTGTTCTCCGAAACCGTAAATGTGTTCTGATGGTAGTCTGGTTGTTATCTGCATAAACTGGCGGGAAAATATTGTTCCCGGAACGGTTGTGTCTATTCTATTAAAAAAATCATAAGTTTTCAGAAATTCTGGTTTGAGATTTAGAATAAACATTTACTTAATACAGATCTTTTTAAGAAAATTCTAAAATGCTTCAGCACGGTGAAGAACATTTGCGCTCGTTAAAATGGATATTTATTCTCTAATTTGTAGGACATTTGCGCTTTAAGAAAACAGACGGTTGGTTTTTTCTGCAAGACATTTGAGCTTTATTTTTTTTTATTTATTAAACAACCTCTCTCCCTCTTTATCCGTGCCTAGGACCAGTAGATTGTACCAGGCGTAGTTAAGTCACTTTTGTTAAAACATATGTCATGAAAAACATTACATCGTCAAAGAGAACAATATAAAAGTACATGTGTCTGGCTAGAAGATGCGAAACAATACCTACGAATTAAAATAAATAAACACAAGTGATTTAAATTGACAGTTTAAGGTAAATGACACAGCTGTTCCACGCAACTTGCGCAGTTACCTAAATTTTGAAGAGCAAATGTGTACTATTAATTGGAGCGCAAATGTTGACTCGTAGAACAGATTAAGGTGGTAGACCTGGGTTGAGGGAGATAACTCTTGAAATCAGTAATATGTTTATATTATTTTGTTTCATATACAGTTCTTAAAGCATTCAATTGATACAGATCAAAATTAATCTTTGTTCATAAGATGCTTACATTAGATATATAAAAATGGTTGACATAAACATACCAAAGATTGTCAAAAGTTATGTCCCTTTACATAGGTCTACTCCCTTAAACAGCGCAAATGTCCTGCCCTAACAGCAATGAAGTAAAGAAAAATATAAAGAAACTAAGTCCACATTTCGGTGTTTCCCTCAAAAGCGTTATTAAATACCCAATTCACAAAGAAAGGATATCATTTAGGACTCATTTATACGTCGTTTCGCGACATCCACTAGTGCTGAAGGAGTTACATACCCTTCTGTAAAACTTGAGAGCTCTTTTTCATTTTCATAAATTTCATATTGTAATGCAGCAGTATTTGCAACGTTTATTTTGATTGGATGACGTCAAAATTTTCATTACATCAAATCCACGTTGGACGCCACCAGATAAACTACGCACACGCCGACGTTTTTCCATATTTTAAGAATATTAAGATTACATGTTATTTTCTGTTTTCTAACTCCCATCATTTGCCTCCCTGCCTTTTCCAATACAAGTATGGTATTTTAAAATATCTTATTATTTGATCTGATACATTAAGCAAGATTGTTTATGTTTATATTGAAACAATTATGGATAAACTCCGCATTTCCGGAATATTAAATGTTTCAAAATGCAAGTAAAACGAATTTTGCAACTTCAGAAAAGTTACCTCTGATAAGAAGTGAAAAAATGACATGAAATTCATAAGTTTGCAAGAGTATAATCATATGGAGAATATGCAACCGAAGACCAAACATAAAGAATACATAGGTTGAAATACAATGCTTGTTAACAAATACTTGCATTTTTGTTTTAGTGGTGGAATTAATAATTCTTTCTACTACAACGCCGAATGTAGGTGACGTGGCAAAAGTAACATTGTAAAGTTTTGTCGTGGTAGTAGTTTCCTTAATATCCATTTTCAATGCTTCGTCTGGTATTTCCCATGCGTTCATTCCCTGGTCTGGGTATATCTGTAAATAAATAAAAATAGGGTCTAACTTTATTCTTTATTCACAATCGTAACATCCATAGCATTCATCGTAAAAATCAGAAATATTTAATGAATAATAATAATAATTTTAGTTATTTCACTCTAAAAATCGCTAACGATCGGGATAAAGTTAATGTGAAAGCAACTCCATCCCATGTTAAAATAGTCAACAAACTTATGGCTGACATGAATTATTTCTTAAACATCCTTTTGTTAACGGTTGCACAGGCTAAATTTCTTAGTGCTCAGACACAATATGGCTTCCTGTGGCAAAAGAATTTCCTGACTCAATACCAACTCCCTCCCCATTTAAATTACTTAATAAATTTATTAATAAAATAAGAATTCGTGCCTCATTTATCAGTTTGAGTGCGTAATGTACTCAAGCCAGGTCTTGCTATCTCAAACAACGTTCGAAACATATATGAAAATGAAATGATAAATAAATGTCAGAAAGACTGTTCGCCAACCACAAGAAAACCAGAGAGAATTTTAAAAAAAAAAGAAATGCATAAGGCCTTGAACAAGGTGGATAAACACTGATTGTGAAAAGCAAATAAAAACGTTTATACGTAAAATAAAACTGCTCATACCTGAATATTATAAAAAAAAATGTGCATTTAACAAAACAAGCAATTGACAAAAATTCTTGGGACAGGCACATGATATATGTGTTGGGGTTAAACTAGTTTTTGCATAACAACTATTTACAGTGTCATAATATGTTCATTTTGACACTGTTTTGAAAATCCTTAATTGTATGAAAACAGCAGGTGTTCAAACGTCAAAAGAAAGGACTTTCCCACAAAAGTTTGCATCATACTTTACAGGTTAAAGTATCGAATAAAAACATTAATTAAAACAAATAGTTACTTCCCTGCTAATACTGCAAGATTCTGTGATTCGACACATCGATGGAAAACATGACGGTTGTGAACATGCGTGAACCTTATTTCTTAATATAGAAAAGAAAAACACAAAACCACAACAATACACAGAATCTGTACGTCAGTAAACATTTTGTTTCAGATAACCTGCTTAGTTTACACGGATTACAAGTATATGAAATTTTTAATTCTTACATAAATTCTAAGTGTGTTTTCGTTGAACATTTGAACCTCAACGTTGATATACTCGTAAACATCCATCCCATAAACCCTCTGAATTCCTTTTCTCTTCAGTCTTGCAGACCATTTATTTGCATTTTTGCTGACTTGCCCCTGCAGCTCGTAACCCACATCCTTGTTGTAAATACAAGCTGGAGTTTTCTCGCCAACACTTCGTCTCTCCCATGCACATCTACAAAAATGTCAAATTGATTGAAATAATTTTAAATTTGGGGACCTAATGTAATGATAGTAAACTAGAGGCTCTGAATGCTGCGCCTGTATTGCTCATCTAATATTGGCCAATTAGGCCAATAGTGACCAGTATTATTGTTTAATTTTATAAAGGATTCCCCAATAAAGTTTCTGGTGAAAAACTATTTCATTTGTCAAAGAGGGTTCAGGGACTTTTTTCTATGTTCTTACTCCTAAATGCTGCGTGCTTAGCGGAGAAACAGCATATACCAATTTTAATGTCTTTGGTTTGACCCGGCCGGGGATCGAACCCACGACCTTCCGCACTCGAGGCGAGCACGCTAATCAATACACCACCGAGGCGGTTGCAATTCAAAATGAGTTAAACTATTAATTTTAAGTCACAGAAATCGTCATGGACACTTGCGTGGCCTTATCGAAAAAGGAAATATCGTGAAAGAACTTACCCGAATTCATTAAATTTTGGGTGTCTATTGCTGAACAGGTATCGGGCACACAAACGCCCACATTAATTGCAACAGCCTGTAAAAAATATGATAAACTGTATGGTTCTGAAGGCAGTATTACCTCATCAAAGATAGGACAAAAATGTTTTACTACTCCTGTCTGAGTACAAAATGGTAAATTTTCTTGTTTTAATCCTTTGGGTCAAAATGTTAATGTCAAATAAAGTTTGTCGTCGTGTGCACCGAAGCTTAATTTTTAGGACTAATAGGATTAAACAGACCTTGCTTGAAAAAAAACTATTTCAAGCAATACTGATAAATATTGACAAACAAGATCTTCAAATTCTGACTACCAATACAGTTGTATCTTACAATTCATTTTGTAAATAAATTTTGAAAGAGTATCAGTTGGCTCTTCAACAGCATTTGTTTACCGCTTAAGAAAATTAACCATAAGAAATTTCTGTCTCTCTTACAGGAGTCATTGCTGATTGAAATCCATCGATGGGAACACTGGCAATACAGTACTGTCCACCAAAGCTATGGTACGTTTGGTTGACAGTAACCGATGCACGAACCGACAGGCACTCTTCATAGTCCCCCAACCAAATAAGACCTCCGCTTAAAATATCCGCAGGTGGTTTGCCAATAGAATCAATTACTGAAATATTAAAAATAACAGTTAAATGGTTATGCAATATTTTTGAAATTCTATTCCATGCTTTTTTCACAGCTTCACGTTTACTAATAGAACGTAATAAAGCCAGTCTGTAACTGTGAATTTATTCAGTGGCTTTGTATGTCTTTCCTTTAAATAGCTTCTTCAAACCAACCAATCCCTTTTCTATATATATGAGCAGAGCAGTTACAGTCATATTTGATAGGATATTTTTATGGCTTTTATTTCTTTGATACATTGTAGCTGTCAACTTTAAAGCAACTAACAATGCATTTCTAGTGGATTCCACACCTAAAGACATTTTACGGTGGCAATAACTTGATTCATGATAATATTATAAACATGTCAAAAATGACAACGGAATTGTTTGCTTGATCACCATGGAATATTTTACGGAAATTTATCAAATGATTGTTTCTACCAACTTTGGTGATTTTTAGTTTTCCTTTTAGACCGCTATGACCGATGTGCATTAGTTTATACATATAAGACCTTTTGTTATGATTAAAGATTCTTGCGTCGGGAGTTCCTTGTGTGGTTAATCAAAAGAAGCAACTGGAACGCCACACAGTTAGTTTAGTTCGAACTATATTTTATCTTTTTTAACCGGACCTGATAAACAATATGCATGAGTATAGAGAGCACACATTACTAAATTAATTCGTGTTCCAACGCAATGTAATTGTTATGTGAGTGACTTAACTATTAAAATATATACACAGTAAATGGAGAAATTCGAAAAATTCGTTCTACTGCGGAAGTCGGCAAAAAGTTGAAATATTAAAATAAACTTACATTTGATCGCCCATTGTTGTCGTTGAGCTAAACCCTGTAGTATGCCTTCAATATTACCCAGACATTTCTCAGATACTGGTTTGTATATAAAGGAAGGTGTAACGACTGTAGTCAATTTCGTTGAAATCTCGGCGGTATACGTCTGTGTTGATATATCTACTGTACTTCCAGTTTTGCTTGGTTCGGGTTTTATGGTATTGTTTGATGGTATATTCGTTGATACACTAGAAATATCTGCAAGACTCTGATGATTATCAAGCGATTCAACAGGATTGCGTGCGCTGATAAGATTCCGCAATGCTGTGCTTTTAGATATCGATTCTGTAATTTTTGCTAACGTATTCGGCGATTTATGAACAAAGTTCTGCAATTGAGTAAATGTTTTTATGTTGTGTATCAAATTGTTATAACCTTTGTGCAGTTCAAACGACTGTGCTGGAAATAAAAATATCGTCAAAAAGACTAGTTGATACATATTGCAGAAAACTTTATGAAGTCTTTACGTGAGACACTACTGTATTTTGTCAACGAAATGCACATATATACATCATGATTTGTTTAAACAAACTGATAGTATAAAATTTATCGATGTATTACTCATTTAAATCACATTCTAAATATACACGTGACTTTAAAAGTTCAAAATTTATACCTGTCAATAGGTATTTCACAATTTACATGCTTGTAGCGAAATTACACTAATTAAAATAATTCCTTCTAATCATAAAATTATTTTCTCCTGTTTGCAAAATAAGATATATGATGTTCATATAAAAAGCGATATTTAAACGAAAAAAGCCAGTTGTTGGGAAATAAAAAAGCAGATATAATTAATGAACCACGGATTTCAAGTTCTGTTATGTTTAATCAGTACTGTTATTTTGATACTGGTCTAATATTACAAAATGTAACCCTCTTATAAAAAACTGACAGTAAACGCTAATTCGAAAAATAACTGAATTTTCTTGTACTTATTCAATACTAAAAATGGTTATACACACTTAAAAAATTCGAACAGTTTTCATTTCATTTTTACGTACCTAAGTGTCCAATAATTTCATATTAAACAGCCCAGTTGTCAGACTTGTCTGACATGAAATTTATCAATCATTGTTTTACAGAAATTTGCTGTATTTGCTAAAATTCTAAAACACGGAAAATATGGAAAAGCCTCGAAAAGTAATGCACTTAGTTGTTGTTCCCTGCCGTTGGATTTGGCTTCCCATTTCGATTTATTTGGTTTTGGGTGCTTCTTTTGCTATATTTCAATCTTTGACTTTCTATGTTCGGTTCTAATGTTATTGATGAAAGGTAACTTCTTGAAATGTACATATAACATACCTAAATTTTCTTATTTATTTAACATTGGTAATTTTGTATTTTGGCCAGTATTCATAATAAATATTTTAATGCATATCTCACCGAAAAGTGAAATGGAAACTTATTGTCGCATAAGTTTTTAAAATAATCGATTTGAATGTAAATTATATACGCTGCCGGATAATGAGTTAACAGAAATTCAACACCCCGAAAATATCTTACACTTGTATAAAAACAATAAATATATATAACATGATAAATAAAAAATATATTGATTGGAAATGAAAGTTTAAAAAAAATCTTTTTAGAAAAATTTACAGAAATAATTTGGCCTATTTTGGTTTGTTGTCGGATATGAGTACTTTATTATACACATGTTATGCTTGGACCTTGGCCTTCCTTTATTTCCCTTTTCAATGAATGCTACAGATGAGAGACTAATCCTGGTAATGTGCATGAAGCAAATCAAAATTCGTCATATACATTGAACATTAATTGGTAAACTTGTATTTTAAAACCGCTGGGACGATACAGCTGGTGGACCAGAGGTCCCCGATGGTATTCACCAACCAGTTGTCAAACATCTCTGGCATAAAATTAAACCACATATTATTTCTCAGAAATTTCCAGGAATAAGCTTAATTCTAAACTCCTGAATTAACGGAGAAGGATTCATTCCCTTTATTGCATAGCACTTGAAATGTGCATATAGCATATCAGAATTCACCATATACATTAAACATTGGATAACCTAAATCATAATTTTAAAGTAAGGACCGTCTTAAGCACTCGATGTTCAGATATTTGCCAATAAGAACTCAGATGAGAGAAAATCATTTTGGGGGATTACATTAATGTAACCATCTCCATTTACAAAGTAAACATAAATAAGCATATAAAGATTTAAATATGAAAACATTCATTTATATGTTAATTTCAAATGATTACATATATTGTTGCATAGAACATGGACATTATACACTGATGTTTCTAATTGGTCTCCTATTAACAACAATCAAATATTTTGTGTTAATTCCATGAAATTGGTTTTTTTTTCTCAAACGGTCTAATACTTTGATTTACAGGCAATCAAACAAACAAACAAACCAATTTTCTGTAAGCAACAATGACCTGATTTCTATTTCGATTTGTTTGGATTTGAGTGCTTCTTTTGCGATATTTGAATCTTTGACTTCCTTTCTTTCGGTTATAATGCTGCTGATGAGGGGTTACTCCTTGAAATGTACATATAGCATACTAAATTTTCCATATTTATTTAACATTGGTAATTTTATATTTTAAGGAAATGTATGTTACTTTGTTATTCTAAACAATTATACCAGATCATAGTTCTTAACTTAAGAAAACATTATCTCCTTTTGAAAGCGATGTTACGTGATTGTCATAGGTGATTTCAATGCCTTACTCATTCATTAACCAATCGATGTTATATTTTTGTGGACAAAAGTGATATCATTTCGGGCTAAACACTTTATGACGCCTGATAAAAACATTATGGCGAAAGTAAAAACCTAAACAGCACGCGGTAGAAGTAAACATTTCTCTTCCGGTATAGAGGGTGATATTGGGATGTTGTATGGTCGTTTTTGGGGACACATTCCACCCGTTGCTATGATGGGCGGGGTAAAATAAAATTATAGATAATTAACAAATCTATTTTAACCATTAAAATTACAGAAATTTGCATAAAGTATAATATAAAAATTCAAGTATTTCATGTCATGATTTTTGTTTAATGTATTTTAAACTTTATATCCGGACACAAATAATAATGAATGTCTATGACAACTTAACATAATAACTTCTCATTTAGATATTGAAAAAGCTTGTTATGTCCACCACATCGCAATATTAAACAGATATATCATGACAGGGAGGGGTATTTGCGAAAAAATACCAGTCGCGGGAAGAAAAATGCCAGAGCCGATAGGCAAGGGAAATTTGATACCCAATACTGGTATTTTTCGCAAATACCCTTCCCTGTCATGATATATCTGTTTAATTACACCGAATAAGGCATCTCCTACGAGCAGAAATCTTAATGAGTTATTTCCTCTAAAAAATATTACAAAACATATTAACCAATGTGATAGTCCTTTTTGTGCAAAAAATCGTCTTAAGGGTTTACCCAAAACCTAAGGGAAATAACTCGGTAAGGTCATATAAACGTTTAAATGAAGTATCATTTTAAATTAAAATTAGTTCATCTCAGTGATCAAAATTTTTATGTTGAAATTACTATATATCTATTGAAATAATTCCAGAGAAATTTGTGGTTCAAAAAATTTTCATGTTTTCCTTCTTTTATCAATGTCTTACCAAAATATATATAAAGAAAATTAAACGAGTGGCATTTATTGTCCTGATGGTGTTTGCAGGG
>JAULBM010341660.1:0-12554 GCA_032357055.1 Geukensia granosissima
TTACTAAAGGTCTCATGTTAAGATGATATATTTTTCTTGTTAATATCCTGAATAAACACAACAAGTTGAATGAAGGTCTCGTGCCCTTTTCCGTCAGTCAAATTTTTGTCGTCTGCAGTGCCACTTTGGGATTAGTTTCCAATGCAACCGATTTCAGGGAGTTTTTGTGAATATCAATTACTTTGTACGGTATTAAAAAAAATTGTAGAAACCATTTTGAAAATGATTTTTTTACTTTGAAAACGGTAAAATTTTAACTAGAATGAAAGTAAGCTACGGTGTTGTTTTTCATCTGTGACCTATTTCAACATGTTGGTTTCTGTGATATATTTTAAATGTTATGATTGCAAACATTTATCGTCTGGGTTCAGATTAACTGACAAAAAGAGGTTTGGTATCCGAACCAATTAAGTTCGATTGTACAAAATGTATATCTAAGAAATTCCACCATGCAGCTGTATGCACGGGACAACCACATAAATTCGTTTATCCTACTTTAACCGTGTAAAAACTTATTAAACGATCGTTTTTCCTAGTTTAACGACGTTATTAAACATTTATCGAATATCCTACTTTATCTCATTTATGTGGTTCCCGCGTCGATTATTAGATAATAATTCAATAAACGGTCGTTAATGCATGGTAAATAAAATAAAAATATGCCATAATTTGCACTAAAGAATGCTGTTTCGATATGTTAGAGTGCACGTGATTCGGGTGTACTAAATAAACAAACAAAAATTCTTAGACCCGTGAACACAACTAATTTACAGTGCTTTTTCTTTGTAACAAACTAAATTTAGAAAAACTTGCACCTGAACAATTTAAGTATACTCATATTCTGAGATTGTGCTAACAGGTTAAGTTCAATTCCCGTGTCGTCAAACTTAATTTTGACCTATTTGCAGCGGATCAAATCATAACTTTTACATATAAATGCCTACTAAAGATATTGAAAACTCCTTTATATTTCAACTGAAAACTTTGCTGAAATACATGCAGAAGTTATAAAAATAAAATTGGAAAAAATGTGGGCCTATTATGATTGAAACCCGTGTTCGTTTTCATTAAAATTGTCAAGAGAATTGTTTTATAAGTTTACACGCAAAGATTTATGACAATATGTTGAGATTTAAAAATGTTGTGCCTATTTTTATAAGGGACAGAAAACTATCTGTGTGCTATTGACGTAAAAAAACATCGTTAATTTCGTGTATGTTTGTTTTGTTTTTGTTTGTATTATTCAAAAATCATGAAATAATTTGTTTTTCACTCGAACTGGCCAACTAACTTTTATTTGAAGTATTTCGTTCCTTTGGCACTGTCAAAACTACATAATTAAGCTGTAATTGCCAAATTCATACTATACGAGATCATAAGAAAATTCACACCTTGGTCAAGTTGGTTCCGCACTAGGTAGAGGTCGATAATATGAGGGTCAAAATACTCAGAGATGAAAGTAAACCTGGTTTAAACTTTGACTTCAATAGTTTCCTGATTAACTGTATGTACTACATTACTGTTCACCAAACGAATTTTGCCACGACTTAAGTCAAAATATATCGAAAGTTCGGCTATGAAGTATGTCATGTTATATATTGTTGGAATTCTAATTTTTTGCCGCAACTTAACCTGCAGTTAAAATTTTAGTTTTCCTCAGCACAAAAAATGTCCCATTACCCCTCTATGTTGAATTTTTGACATAGAAAAAATATGTCTCAAAATGGCATGTTTTCATAGATCAATATTCAACTTCAATGTTAAAACCAGAATATATTTCAACTTTATTCCTAAAATTTCATCGTTTATCTGTCATAAAACCACAAAAATATAAAAATTTTATCATGTCTTTTTACCCGAGACTATATGTTGATTGCACCATCAAAACAGAGCAAATTTACAAATTCGAAAAAAAATAATCATTACACCAAATGGGAAATTTTTTTTATTTCAAGTCGAAATGAATTTTTAGCAACATCTTCAGCTGCGGCAAAAAATTAGAATTCCAATGATATATAATATGATATATTCCACTGTAAAACTTTTGATACAGGTTCAGTTTTGTTGTGGCAAAATTCATTTGGTGTACTTTAGTAAAAATAACAGTTTAACATATCAAAGTTAAACAAACAAATATAGAACATCTTTAGCCAAAACTTTATGCGTCAAATTGTGCAATGGTTGACCAAGGCTTTTATTTTCATACAAATCCATAAAAGTAAGTTAGATTAAAGGTGTTTTCGAGTGATCCTACAACAAATTAAAAAAAAGATAAAGCAACACAAATCAGTTCGACTGCAGAATTACTTTCCACTGTATCCTCAGCAACTTTTTTACACATAATTTAGGCTGGAAGGAGCATTACAATGAGAGATTTTTTTACAAAAAATTTATCTAATATCCTAAAAAATCAGGCATATTGCAGAACTTTTCTGCTAGTTAAATGCCAAATGAGCATTATTGACCTGACAGATTGCAAGTTTGATTTAATAAACCAGCCACTGGTTCCAATTACAAGACATCCTTTATTCAATACATGCCAAACTGATCAAGAACATAAATTCAACTCAATGATGAGCTTAAAATCTGAACATTAGCAATTTTACAGATTGAATACTGAGAACATATAATTTCACGTTGTTTAAAACTTGCAAAGGCACCTGTACCATTATAAACAGTATGAAAGAATATAAAACACATTGAAAATTCAATAGGTTTACCTATGGCTGCTAGGTACACCCAAAAGGAAAGAATTTAAAAACTATATGTGTGATTTCAGTTTTGATTCATTTAAATGCGTAAAAATTACAGCAGTGGAAGTCTAGTTGTTTCTAAACAGTCTCATTCAACGTTTTTAAATTCTTTCCTTCTATTTATTTTCAATTTGTTGTAGGATAACTTGAAAACACATTTTATTATATTTATAGACAGTATTTTATAGATTTGTATGAAAGGTATTAAAGTGCACGGTAAATTTTGCAAACAGTAAAACGATGTCTTACCATGAAGCGTTCGCTTCGGTCATTTTTATTTCAGGATGATGTAATCTTGCATGTGACATAGATACCAATCCGCACATATCATGAAGAAAGGGTCTGAAAGAAAAACATTTGTCCAGGAGATATAAACCCTTTTGTCCAGCATACTGGATTTCACATATTTATTTCTTTTCTTTTCTCTTATTTACTTTTATTTTATATTTGAATGTATTATTATAAATTTTGATTTTATTTTACCAAAATCTTATTACGAAAAACATACAAACAAAGTAACAATCTACAGAATTTTTTTTTTCACAAAAAACAGGTTTGATGTAGTCTTTTATGAATTCTTTGATTCTTAATAGTCATTTTTTTATAAGCTTGCCAGTTAGCTGTATCTTGCAGTTTTTGTTGAAGATGTTCTTCCGTTGGCAAAGGTTGTAGCTGCAAAAAAAATTTGTTTTACATTTAGAATTTTGCTCAACATATTGTGAGAATTGTTAACTGGAATATTTATTGTTTAGTTGTTTAGTAAAATAGCCTTCTACAAATCATAAGAATAAGACGATGAACGTTTGAAACTTTAATCAGAAAGGCCACAATTTCAGTCGTTTTCAAAAGTATTTTTCAGTTTAATAATTTATATAATGACTTGAAACAAGACATTTTTTATACGCATTGCAGTAGAAACACTTACAATAGTTTGAAGTTTCTTCATTTCTTCATCTGTAAGATGTTGCATGAAGAATTTTTTACTAATCAGTATACATTCTGCCCCGTCTGAAACTAAAGCTGTGCTAGTGGTCTTTGACAATCTTCCAAAAGCTATTGACTCCAAACCCTGTACAAAAATACCGTAGATCAGTACTCGGGATTTTAATGATTTGTACATTCGTTGAATTTGGCATATACATGGTTTGAAATAGCATCCAATCTCTTTGGTGCCAAAAGAAATGAGTAACCAAAAGGTTTTACTGTAATTATCTTCGCTTGAAAAGTTAAGTTTCAAGCGATATGAACGACAGTGACTCTGCACATTTTTAGCATGAAGCGCTTCAGCGCTTCATGCAAAATGTGCTTCGTTACTGTCGTTCATATCACTTGAAACTTACAAAAAATGCATTTAATTCTATAATAACTTGTTATGGGTGTCCGTTTGAGGCCTATTGTAAAGGTACAATTTCCCGCCACAACGTAAACTATCCTGGCATCTCCTGACAAGAAAATTTCACAGTTGGTTGATACCAAACCAGCCCTGAAAGAAATTTTTAAATTCCTTAACAGTTCTATCAAATCACTCAGTAAATATCAGATTTCATATCCGATTCTTATATTTTCACAATGTGTTCGTTTTTCTTATTTAAATAAAATTTTATTGATTGATTGAATGTTGGTTAATAACAAACGACAAATTTAGTTTAAAAATAAATAATGGATTTTGAGAATGACTTCTTACTTGTCTTGCAAAAACATCAAACATGGATGTTACAATGTAAAAAAATAATTCTCAAAGCTAGTAAAGGTTTATTCAATACAGAGGCTCTTATAGCATATTTTTCTAACGTAGTGGAACAATTTAATGTTAAGTATCAATAAAATACATGTTGCAAATGACGAAACAACTATCTTTAAACTTTCCTATTATATTTTAACTATAGCTTTCTCTGTATCTATTAAAGCTAAGGTGGCCATCTTGGTTGGTGGTTAGCCGGACACAATTTTGGTAGAGGACCATTTAAGGACCATTCCACCAAAATTTGTTTGTAATTGGGTCATTATCTCCAGATAAAAAGATTTTCAAGCGAATTTCCCATGTTAAACCAAGTCGGCTAAGGTGGCGATCTTGGTTTGTGGATGTGGACAAAATTTTGATAGATGACCTTGTAAAGACCATTCATCAACGTTTAGTTGCAAGTGGGCTCAGTAGTTTCGAACAAGAAGATTTACAAGTTAATTTCCCTTAGGGTCTTATGTTAAACTAAGTGTGATTTTGATAGATGACCATGTAAAGACCATTCATCAGCGTTTAGTTACAAGTGGGCTCAGTAGTTTCAAACAAGAAGATTTACAAGTTAATTTCCCTTAGGGTCTTATGTTAAACTAAGTGTGGCTGTGGTGGCCATCTTAGATGGGGAACGTGGGTGCCGGACACAAATATTGTAGAGGACTTGTAAGGACCATTCCACTAGATTCGGACGCAATCGGCTCAGTAGTTTTTTGACAAAAAGATTTCAAGTGAATGTCCCATTGGATTCTATGTTAAAATTAGTTTGGCTTTTGGTGGCCATTTCGTTTGGTGGATGGAAATGCCGAACAAAATTTTGGAAGAGGACCATCCAAGGACCATTCCACTAAAGTTTGCAATCAGCTCAGTCGTTTTAAACAAGAAGATTTTCAAGTGAATAAGGTCTTATGTTAAAATAACTTTGGCTGTGGCAGCCATTTTAGTTTGTGGGCGGGGATGCCGGACACAATTTTGAAGTGGACCATTCCACCAAAGTTAGGTTGCATTTGGAAAAGTAGTTACAGAAAATAAGATTTTCAAGTGAATTTCCCGTAGAAGTCCTAGGATAAACTAAGTTCGGCTGTGGCAGCCATCTTGGTTGGTGGGTGGGAACGCCGGACACAATTTTCGTAGAGGACCATCCATTCCACTAAAATTTGCAATTAGCTCAGTCGTTTCAAACAAGAAGATTTTCAAGTGAATGAGGTCTTATGATAAAGGCAGCCATCTTAGTTGGTGGGCGGGGATGCCGGACACAATTTTGAAGTGGACCATTCCGCCAAAGTTTGGTTGCAATTGAATTAGTAGTTACAGAAAATAAGATTTTCAAGCGAATTTCCCGTAGAAGTCCTAGGTTAAACTGTGTTCGGCTGTGGCAGCCATCTTGGTTGGTGGGTGGGAACACCGGACACAATTTTGGTAAGAGGACCATCCATTCAACTAAAGTTTGCAATTAGCGCAGTAGTTTCAGACAAGAATAATAACAAGTGAAGTTCTCGAAGGGTTCTATTTTAAACTTAGTTTGGCTGTGGCAGCCATCTTAGTTGTTTGGCGGGACAAAATTTTTGAAGAGGTCCTTTCCCCCAAGTTTGGTTGCAATTGGCTTAGTAGTTTCAGACAAAAAAATTCAAGTAAATTTCCCTTCGGGGTCCTAAGTAAAACTAAGTTCAGCTGTTGCAGCCATCATTGTTGATGGGTTTGACTGCCGAACACAAATTTGGTAGAGGACCATCCAGAACCATTCCAACAAAGTTGGACAACAATTGGCTCAGTAGTTTCAGACAATAAGATTTTATAAATATACCATTACTTTTTTTATTTTTAGTAACAGTGACCATCTTAGAAGGCGGCAGGCCTGCCGGACAAAATTTCGGAATGGGGACCACCTAAGAACTATTTAGTTTGGTCCAAATTGGCTGAACAGTTTCAGAGGAGAATATTTTTTTAAATGTTGACAGACAGACGGAAGACAGACAAACGACAGACGCAAAATGATGAGAAAAGCTCACATAGCCTTTTAGGCAAAGTGAGATAATAAAGCCAAATCCAACGTCAAGAACAAATACTATTTGCACTACATCTTGAAGACCCTTCGGAATTTCAGGGTTTAAGAAATAATTAATACGCCCGGTCAAGTTTAGTTGCAACTGGTCGGATTAAAACTGATAAAAACGCACTGAAATTAATTTTCCTTTTAGTCCAATGTTTAACAATGTCAGGTTGAGGCGGTTATCTTGAATATCCCGCTTGACGAATGAATCAACAGTCTGATTGAGAACCATATAATAATATTTTCCGCAATAACAATTATTACATGTTTAATAATTTCAATTAGCTGAGCGGTTTTTGACTAGCAGATTTTTTGCGAAACAAAATCCATTACTGGTTTGGCTGCCCAGTGTATCTTCGATCGGCAAAGGCAAATTCTTTACACATTTGGTAGAGTACCATTTATAAAATCTCCAGTCATTTTTGGTAATCGAACAAGCGGATTTACAAAAGAATATTCAAATTTAAAAATAACAGACAACGACGGACCTAAAGTCATGGAATTAACATAGCCTTTCGGGCTAAAAGCGCAGTGTATGCTAGTACCTGCGATATTTATTTACTACAGATCTACTGAATTTTCACATTTTCATGAAGGACAATACAATAACGTACATATGTATCTCTTGGTCCCAATGTTTGTATGTGCACGTAAATCTTCTTTGGCTCGTCAAAAGCAGAACCATGGGTATTACCATTTGGTGCGTTATTTACATGCTGAAATTTAAAGTTACGGCATTATAAAAAATAAAAACCACTGTTTTGAAAAATAAATTGACTATTTTTAATTCAGAATTACAATTTTTAAATAGGCATAAGAATACTTGTTAGTTGATATTTTCATGGTTGAATAAAATGTCCATTAAATTATACAGGGGTCCAACGTACATTGGTTTGAGAGGGATTGTTTTGGTTTGAGTTCTACGAGATGGCGGGAAAAAGCATGAACGGTAATAACATTCCATGTTATTGTCGGCTTGTCAATTAAGTACACAGTTTTTTCCATTGCGCTTCGGCAACTTTGTTATAACTCTGACATTTTTTGCAGCACTGTCGCTCCTTAAAAGACTATTGAAAGAAAATCGGCACATTTCTAAGCATTTTACTGATGTATGTTTTGTATTTTTGTGTTCTATATGTTCCCTGCTTAATTTTTATTCTACAGATATCTTGTTTTAGGTATTAATCGTATTTTTCGAAATAACTTGAATTATGTATCATTTTATTTTGAGAAATGGGGTGTGTGCTCATCTTGGTTTGAACTATTTTCTGTTATACTTACAAATTAGGCAACAGCTTTTTTCTTATGGTGAGGGGGTAGGTGTAGCCATGATTTTCATTGTACTCAACAATTTTTGTCAGAACTTTTCTCCTGGAAAGCAATATATTTTTCCTTTCATGGGGAAAAATGTTTTTAGTTATATATTACAAAATCTTAATATTTTTTCTGTGATGTAGGCCATTCAAATATCTGTTTTTATCCCCCCCTCCCACAGAACCCGGTAAGAAAATGATTTTTTGCCACTCTTAAAGTGTTCTGATGTTTTGTTAATTAACTAAATTTAATTTTTTTCATGTATATCTGCACTTAGGGCAATGATAAAATTAAAATATCTTTCGATGTCAGCAACATAAAAGAGCGACCTCAATGTTTGCAGACTATAATGTTAAATTGCCGTTGTTCACACATACCAGGATACTCTATTATTAATTAATGTTTGGCGTCGTTTTTAAATTATTCGTTACCTGTTTAGTAAAAAACTATTCTGGTTCCCGGAACGTATACTTCGAATAACGAATTTTATATTTGTATATGACGTAGCTCATACTGAACATTACGACGGGGACCAACCTAGTAAAAAACTCACTTCCGATAAAATGAATTTCGGTGTATGAACAAAACAGTTATTGTACTTTAGGATTTTTCATTTGAACTGTTCCCAGATTTGAATAAACAAGATTTATAACCTCAACAGAAAAAAATCACATTGTGAAATTGTGGCAGATATATTTAATCGTCAATCAAATAAAGATGATGCTAATATTATAATCAGTTTGTGTATTTTAATAAATACAGAATGTTTTGTTCCAGTTGTTTTATTTATATCTGTAATTAGACAACTCAGCACTGCTTTCTTATTAAACAGTTTCATATTTTTTTTTTATCATGTTTCCTCAGCTTCTGATTCTACCCTCTGTTGAACCTCTTAATTTTTGGAGGGAAAATCTCTGGCTTTCTATTAGTTAATGTGACTTATTTATTGGTCACGGTATTAACCTTTTGTACTACTGATGGATTTTCTTTTACATGACAGACTGATATTTCTAATGGTGTTACCAGTATTAGATCATGTTTCGAAATAAGGTCAGCTATCTTATGTTTCTATCAGAACTAATAGGTTTGTACTTTTAACTATTTGGTAATGCATTTTAAAGGGTTTAACACGCTCCGCAAGACTCGAGTCCGTTGAATGGAGGCCACGTCAAGACAGTGTCTGTTGACAGTAAAGAGACGAAGACATCGAAAGACTGTAGCCGAGGTCGGTAAACTTTACTTAATATGTAAAATTAGTGTATTTCTGGTAATAAATTAATAAGTATGTCAAAATGAAAATATATGCATGATTGATTGTGATAATTGATATCGGTATTAAGGTTTCACTAAAGTCAAAAACTAGGACAGAGATAGGTTATTCACAATTGGCAATGTTTTCACAATTTTAGAAAGGTGAGATGTCAAACTGGGTACAAAATGCTTTGACTGATACATATTTCCCTTATTACATTCCTTCTTGTCAACAGAATAGATCTTGAAGTGAAGGTATAACACATTACTTGTAGGTGGCGTTAAAATTTTCTAAAAAATTCTACAGAGTTTGGATAAGCATAAGGTTTAATAAAATTTGTATAAATCAATTCTTTTATATTCACTGCAGGGCAAGGTATATTTGATTTGTCTTTAAATTCAATTATATTGGAATGTTTCATTTAGGGTGTGCTCAATTCCACCAATGCAAAATAAGATTTAAACTATTTTCTGCTGTTTATTGATGGTTTTTTAGAAACATGACTAGCTTGTCCCGAAAATCAGGTTAAACGAACAATTCAGCCAATTTTTATGAAGTAGAACGCCTTAAACATTGAACTAGATTTTTTTTAATTTCGCAAGTCACAATCCAAACAACTGCAACAATAATTTCAATTTAAAATTATTTCTTTGTGACAAAACATAATTTTACAGCTTTCAGCCCTAGTTCATTTTATCAGCCCGAGAGCCGACAGGCTCGAGTGATGATATTTGACCGAGGGCTAATATATGGGGTCTGATATGAAAAACGACATGTTATGATCTGTTTATCGTATAATTGGACAGAGGATATGTCATATAAAGGCAGTAGCTTCTATATTAAACAAAGTTGAGTTATATCTGCAATACTAAATTTCTACTGGATCAGTCTATATAAATCTACCAACCATTAAACTTATTAGGTATCGAATCATCATAAATGATAATGCTACATAAACCGGGAAAATTATAGAAGTCTAAGAGATTATGTAACGATACCCATGAAAAATGGATAAATATAAATTAAGTATATAATAAATAAATTTCGCAAATATTTCGTTAACTTCTTCCGTGCGTTGACAATTTGAACTTATTTCGCAAATATTTCGTTCAACTTATGAACTTAGTTCAAATAGTCAACGCACGGAAGAAGTTAACGAAATATTTGCGAAATTTATATTCGATGTGATCAGAGATACATATACATGACGTCACTGTTTCAAGACGCAGATATATGACGTTTTTATTTCGGAAAGGGCTTTCTGCTATGTGTGCTAGAAAGAGTCAGAAACAGTTAATTTTACAGTTTTTACAATAATTCACTGAAGATAAAAACGATACTACCCATTTTCTAGTTCAAAGATAGTTCAAATGTCGGTCACTGTACATAACAGAAACTTCAAACTTAAAAGCCCGTTCGAGTACATTGTACTAGGGACATTTTTAATCGTAATATATGAGTTAGTTGCTCAAAATGTTGCTAGTTAGCTATAAATAAAACAGAGGGCAAAGGGGGATTATGCCTAAAGTTTATATTTTCATCCAAGGAAAAGACACTGAACAGCCCATTGTACATGAAGACGTCCTGGATCAATACTCTGTGCGAACATTTTTTTAGCGAATTTATAAGTGAAACAGAGCCTTCTTTTTTAATGAATTTATATAAGTGAAGCGGAGGAGCTTCACTTTAATGATGTGTATCATCGTTTTTCTCCACTGCTCTTTGCGCCGATTTTTCATGGTTCACCGGAACCGAAACCGGGAGTAATCTTACATGAAGCAATTCACTTTTAAGCACTAAAAATGGCCCATTTCAAATCTGGTTGTTTAGTAGGACGTCTCAGTACTAAGGTGATTATGAAGGTAATACATGACGTCGAAAGTCCCGCGATTGGATACTTTGAAAGGTGATCTTTTTTTAAGTAGAATTTTTGTATCTTTGTCCCCTTTCCGCACAGCTGTTTTAATAATTTTTCATGCCTACATACAAATGCACGTAGTATTATTTTTTATGACCGGATGTTACTAAAATTCAAAATTGCTGTCTCCGTAATTGTTAACCTGGCATCCTAGGGAAATATTTTCGATCCATAAGTTTCACTACAATATAACCCCAGGTCAGAGCGAAAGACCTCTCCTTTGCTGTTGGTCTCATAACAGTTGAAAAGCAGGTCACCGTTTGACCCCAGTTCTATCGACAACAATGGCGTCACGTGACCGCAGAAAATGAACATCATTTTCGGTCCAAAAAACGACACGAAAAATACAAAATATTAACATAATACTTATTCCAAGACATGCTTCTTAAAATTTCGAAGATTCTTGAATATATTCTACACCACAATTTCACAAAATAGTTTAAACAAAGTGTCTTACGAACCTTAAATTTGCTACTGAATACGATGTGGCCGCCGACAGCACTGTCAGTGCAAAATTTTTAAACTGAGATTTCTTCTGTAAAAATGGAAATGACGGGGCGAATTTAAAATTGGTGATGGCTATCAATGTGTTTTAACCTCGAAAAAAATTTCAAGACATATGGCTGCTGAATACGCAAACGTCAAATTTATTTCAGTTCGAAGGGGTAGTTTTTCATGTTTTTTCTGCTGCACAAGTTATCCCCCTTTTTCATGCTGCTTCTGTATAGATCATTGATTTGATACAAGTTTATAATTTACAGCTACTGTTGTAGGCTTTTTTTCACACATTTGTGCAAAAATTTATGTTTGCAGAGATCAAAACTGTAAATAAATAAATGGCCACAGTTATTTGTAGTCCTGGATGATTTTGACACTGAAAATTGGAAAACTGAGACACCCAGAAGAAAATGTTGAAATGGACAAAATGGAATGGAATAGGGAAATAAGTTATGTTTCAGAACGTAGGAAAGTTATACATGTGACAAATATGCTTGTAGATAACTCCAAATTAGTACAGGTCCATGCTCATTTATTTTCTGCTGAATTTAAAAATCTCAACTTAATCATTACTTTATCCCAGTAATCCAACATTGAACAAGTTGGTATTATGCATATTATTTGATGTATTTCATAATCACTCTTAACTTTTAATAAAAGAATGAGTCTGAATAAACAAATTACCTCAAAAAAACATTAGGCTGCATGTTTTCTAATGTTCCATGGCCTTCCTTTTCATCCATTTTGGACCTTTTTAACTGAATCTAAATTTATCGGTGATTTTTTTTTCATATAATTTTTGCATAAACTGATTTCAATTAAAAACTCTTAAGGATTGCAACACGTCAGACATGGGCCTGTAGTTTCTGTGACAATTTGCTAGTTAAGATCATAAATTTAGATTTACTGTTGTTAGAATCACATGAATATACATTGGTTCATGTTGAAAATGGAAATTTCCCTTTAACTTACAATAGATTATCCAAGAGAGAAGCATATTTTAACAAATCCTAAAATGTTGGCCTAAACTACAGGGT